>OY829506.1:8169160-8324913 GCA_963691665.1 Clepsis dumicolana
AGGCAGATTTACCAACAGACAGATAGACAAATTCATAACGTTCCTCTTTCCATCGCGTCGAGAATTAAATAATGTAAAATAAAGAACTGTTATGTGCACATAAGCATAATACACAATTGTGATTTGGAATGCGACAGCCCTAGTTCATTTAGTAAAATCAGCAAATAATTTCGTTTAAAACTTTTGCGCGGGGCTAATTTGTTCCTTTCCAATTTCGAACGTGACGTGCACAGTGCATCAAGTCTTCTACATCTTCAGCTCAGAGGTTAAGCTGTGCAGAGTTTCTACGTTAGTAAAGTTTATTTGCTTTATACATCGATTAAAATGTAAGTATGTATTTCAACGTACCTAACGCTTTACTTTCCTAACGAAATTAAAACATTTGGTTCATATTGTTTGTAGGGTTCCAACAGGCATTAATATTTTTAATTTCCTTTCAGGTCTGATTCCGAGTTTGAACCCATCACTGTTGCAAACAGCGGAACCGTTCGGTCAAAAGTGGGAAGGTCGGCTGAAAAACGAAAAGCTTCAGCTCCAAACAGGTAGCCATTTTATATTTATTTTCATATTTCATGTTTTTTATTTTGTCAGCTGGGTACATATTTACTTAAATATTGTTTGTCTACTTTTTTCATTTAAAAAAGGTATTTTTTTTTCTTTTTTTATCGATGTATATGGTTATTTTAAATGTCGAGTAATAAAAACATATTTTTTATTTCAGATCTGATTCAGAGGAGAGCGTTGCCGCTGCAGATGTCAGTATCCCAAAAATAAAAAAACCTGCTCAAAAAAGAAAGCCGTCAACCCCAAGGTATTTTTCTTGTAATTTGTTTAATGAATTTCGACGAACTAAGTACAACTGTCTTATTCATTGTTTAATGTCTGTTATGTTTCAGATCTGCTGCACCCAAGAAAAAAGAAACTAAAAACCCGTTTGACGTGTTCGGAATATTTCCTGAAGACGTTGCTGTTAACCATAAGCCTGCTGAGACTGATCCGCTTGATTCATCCATTATAAGCCGGGTACCGAACGGGTCAACAAAACGAGCTTGCACCCTCAACGGAGACTTTTTCTTGGAGCTGCGGGTGTACAACACTGCTGATATTCGCGGTGAGTTACGTCAGGAGCGTTGGAAAAAGGCTCTCGTTACTCTAAAGGCGCAAATCGATGATGAAACTGTTGAATGGGAGGCATTGCAAAAATTTATTAAAAAGATAAATGTACTTTTCAAGGACGCTAACGTCAAATTTTATTCTAACGATACTAAGTACTAATTTAGTAGGTACTTTTTTGATTTTAACAGATACTGCAGGTTGTCTCTTTTTATTACTTATTTGAATAAAATTTAAACTACATCAAATTGTGTATCAAGTAATTTTTAATAAATGTTTTTAATAAATGTTAACGATTTATTATGAAACCATAATTTAAACGCTTTTAACGATATTACTTTAAGGGCGCAAATCGATGATAAAACTGTTGAATGGAGGGCATAGCAAAAATTTGTTAAAAAGATAAATGTACTTTTCAAGGACGCTAACGTCAAATTTATTGTAACGATACTAAGTAAGTACTAATTTAGTACTTTTTATTTTTGCTTTTAACGGATACTGCAGGTTGTCTCTTTTTATTATTTGATTAAAATTGAAACTATCAAATTGTGTATTTAACATATAAAACCAGGATTACAGCTTAAGCAAAGTCGCTACATAAAACATGCCCTTTTGCACTCAGTGTTCAATTACAGTAGAAAGCAGGAAGTGGGTAGGGCACCTTAGAAGTAATAAGCATAGAAAAAATTCGGGTGTAAATTTAAACGATGAGGTTGTTGAAATTTCGTCTGCTTTTAAAGGTCGCATAGCATCTTATAGAATAATGGCAACTGATGAGCTGAAGTCTTGTTTACCTGAATCATTTTTGATTACAGTAAAACCTAAAATGCAAAAAATTTTGGAAAATTCGCTTAAAAAACATGTGTCCCTCAAAGTAAATTTCGAATATTTTGGCGATTTTCTTTTGTTTAAAGATGACAAGCAGGAAATGAAATCTTTTGCAACGAAAAATTTTCCTATACATCAAAATTATCAATTCGAAGAGCTTTTAAACACAATAATTATTAGTATACAGAAAAAAATCGAAGAATTTCAGGAGCGCGATTCTGGTTGGACTTTCTTATCTAATTTGTATTTAGAAGTTAACATAAATAAGTATGAACCATTGAAAGCGTCATCTTACATAGACTTACCTAAGATAATAAAAAATAAAAAAGCTTGCATTAATATTCAAAATCATGATAATTATTGTTTTCTCTGGTGTGTTGTTGCTGCTCTTTACCCATGTCAAAACCATCGCGAGCGTCTATCATCTTATCCTCATTTTAAAGACGTATTAAAACTTGATAATATGTGTTTCCCTGTCACTTTAGCCGATATCATTACGTTTGAGCATCACAATATTGATATCAGTATTAACGTATATTCTTTAAAAAACAACCGAACTCTTGTAGGACCTCTATACAGATCGCAATATAAAAGGAAACATCGAATCAATTTACTTTTAATCGAACGCGGTAATAAGTCGCATTATGTTTTGATTACTAATTTACCGCGTCTTGCTCGCGGTCAGATTACCAAACATCATGCTAAGCTTTATTTCTGCGAAGACTGTCTGATATTTTTTCAAACTGAACACGGTTTCAATAGTCACGTTTGTAGTGGGGTTGCTACGGTACTTCCGGAGAAAGGCACCTATCTCGAATTTAAGCATTTTGAACGAAAACAAGACGTTCCATTTGTCGTGTATGCTGACTTTGAGACAATCCTTAAACCCTATCAGAACTGTGAACCTAACACTGACAGTAGTTTTACTACAAATAAACAAATACATTTACCAGCCGCTTTCGCGTACCATATAATTTGCTCTTATGATGAGCAACTTAATCGTTTTGTTCAATACCGAGGGCCAGATTGTGCTCAGAAATTCGTAGATTATTTATATAGACATATTAAAGACATCCATAACGTTTTAGAAAAAGAAATTCCCATGATATTTACTGTAGAAGATTCTTTAGCTCATGAACGTGCCAAAAATTGTCATATGTGTAAAGGTTTATTGTTTGCAGACAAAGTAAGAGATCACTGTCATCTAACGGGCCGTTATCGCGGTGCCGCGCACCAGTACTGCAATCTGCGCTTTCGCGTTCCTAAATTGGTCCCTGTTTTCTTTCATAACTTAGCAGGTTACGATTGTCATTTGTTTATACAGGAACTTAGTAAATGTTCAGGGCCTGTGAAAGTAATCCCAAAAAATAAAGAAAATTATATTTCGTTCACTAAGTTTTTGTGGATTTCAGATCAAAAGTATGCACAAATTCGATTTGTAGACTCTTTTAAATTTTTAGGAACAAGCTTGGAAAAATTAGCGAATGGTTTACATAAAGATGATTTTATTCACTTGAACAAGTTTTATCCTGAAACTAAAAAAAATAAATTATTAACTCGCAAAGGTATTTATCCTTACGATTATATGTCGAGCTGGGATAAGTTTACAGAGACCGAGCTTCCATCACAGAACTTGTTTTTTGATTCTCTTTCCAACGAACAAATAAGCGATTCAGATTACGCACATGCGCAATCTGTATGGTCCGAATTTAAAATCAAAGATATGGGAGAATATACTGATCTTTACCTAAAAACTGATGTGTTGCTTTTATCAGATATTTTTGAGAACTTTCGGTTCATTTGCAAGTTAAATTATCATTTAGATCCGGCATTCTATTTAACTGCTCCAAGCTTATCGTTTGATGCTATGTTATTAAAAACCGGAGTTAAGCTTGAATTGATATCCGAATTAGAAATAATTCGACTCATACAAAAAGGAATAAGAGGTGGTATTTGCATGTGTTCGACCAGATATGCTCAGGCTAATAATAAGTACATGGAAACTTATGACATGAATAAACCAGACTCGTTTTTAGTATATATCGATTGCAATAACTTATATGGTTACAGTATGTGTCAATCGTTGCCCATGTCTAATTTTAGTTTTCTAGATCATCATGAAATTGCCCAACTAGATATTTTGTCTGTCGAAGATGATGCTCCATTTGGATTTATTCTGGAAGTTGACTTGCTATATCCGGAAAATTTACACCATAACCATAACGACTATCCATTTTGCGCACAAAAATTTATTCCTCCAGGAGGAAAAACGACCAAATTGATCCCAAATTTATATAACAAATACGAATACGTCATTCATTACGTCCATCTGAAAACATGTTTACGCAACGGCTTAACTCTTGATAAAATCCATCGCGTTATAAGGTTTCGTCAAAGTCCATTCTTAAAACAGTATATTCATTTAAATACAGAACTGAGAAAAAAAGCTACTACTCCTTTCCAACAAGACCTTTTTAAATTAATGAATAACTCAGTTTTTGGGAAAACTCTTGAAGACAGTGAGCGGCGAGTTGACGTCAAATTAGTAAATAAGTGGCACGACCGTCAAAACAAAACAAAAAAGTTTACTTGTGCTAACAAATTAATTGCCAAACCGAATTTCCATAGTGCAACAGTGTTGTCTGAAAATTTGGTTGTCGTACAAATGAAGCCTGAAAAAGTAATTTTAGATAAACCAATCTACGTAGGATTCTCTGTATTAGAACTTTCTAAAAGTCATATGTACCAATTTCACTACACGGTAATAAAAAAACACTACCAAGATCAAGTTACTCTGTGCTACACTGATACCGACAGTTTTATTTACAAAATCGAAACTGCAGACTTTTACAGCGATTTAAAAAATATTTTTTTAAACTTTTTTGACACAAGCAATTATAACCCTGTAAATGATTTGCAAATACCTTTACGTAACAAGAAGATTCCTGGGTTATTCAAAGATGAGTTAGGAGGAGAACTTATTACCGAGTTTATAGGGTTACGTTCTAAACTATACTGTATCAAAAGTGATAAATCTCTTATCAAAAAGGCTAAAGGAATAAAAAAACCAGCAGTTCAAGAGTTAACATTAAATGATTATCGGGATGTGTTATTCAATGATAAAATAGTTCGGAAAAAACACATATTATTTAAATCGATTAGGCACGAGATCTTCACTCAATCTGTCAATAAAGTTGCTTTATCTAACAAAGACGATAAACGACATATATTATCAGACAAAATTTCAACCAAATCTTGGGGACATGAGTCTATTTTCTAGTACAGTAGTTATCTAAGCGACCTTTCCTCGAGCTGTAATTTTATTTCGTAGGCACCCAATGGGTAATAAAAAATTAGAATGTGTTTAATAAAATAAAATACGTTGAGTACTTACGTTATTGTAAAATTATAATTATGTATGTTGTAGGGTCAGCGTCAAAAGCCGCTCATCACTTTTGTACCTTTTCGCTCTACGACCAGATGAGCGACTTTTGACGCTGACTATACCAAATAAGTAGATTATCATTAAGTACTTTATTTTTTATAATTACACATTGATTTGTAAATTGTATGGTTTGTTCTTTTTTTTTAATAAATAAATATGAAGTGTTATTAACATTTGTTTTCTTTTTTTCTTTCACCCACCTAAGTATATATAGACTGCGAGGATACCGACTGAAAACACATTTTACTTGAGTTGAAATTGAGTTTTCTCGCTTCGGAGGTTTCCTGACGATGTTTTCCGTCATCAAAAAGCTCAGGGCTCAGGCTTAATTTTAAATGTAATATTTTGATAATGGTAAGTAAAATCATGTTCTGTTGAACAGGCAAATAATACCTATCCTCGTTTATTGCATTGGGTATCAATTAAAACATGTCCTTACGTGTCTTAAGCAGCGCGGCGGCATGCAGCCCGTGCTAAGGTAATTTGCTGACACGTGAAATATACCTATTCACATTTATTGCATTTGGTACCAATTATAACAAGTCCTTACGTGTCGTTGTAATTTGATCGGCATTAAGCAGCGCGGCGGTATGCACCGCATGCTCCGAAGCGCGTGTTAATTTAATTTGCTGACGCATGAAATTACTGTAATTATAAATAGCGGCTGTTATAGTAAGTTATCATTCTGCACTCTACATTCATAACTGAGTAAAGTCGTTCCAAAGTTTTGAAAATTAAGACGAGCTGATCCATTCCCGATTCGGTAAGTAAAATTGGCATTATTTAATATTTATTCGTATTATTTTGTTGCTATTATTGTTTTGTAAGCGTATGAAAATGCTCATATGTGTTGCCAGATGCGTTTATTTATTTGATTTCTTTTGTTTCAGAATATGGAAGGAACGCAAGACACTCAAATCATGTTTTCGCAATATGCACAGGGTCCATTAGGATTCCGAGAAGATGAAGAAGAAGAAGAAGTCAGTGAATTTGTAAAAAAAATTGCAAGTGCCAAAACGAAAACCAAGTCTAGTAAACCAAAACTAAGGCTAAACAAAGTGGTAAAGAGAAGTGTACGAGGTCACCCGCCGTCGTTCGTTATAAACAATGAAGCAACTAAGGGGAACAGACTTGTCAAAATCCAAATAATTAACATAAGTGACTCCGCGCCGGATCAAAACGACGAAACCGGTGAAAACGTTATGCTCAGTGCGCAGTATGTGGCAAGTGACGGATACGATGAGATAATAGACAGTACAGAAAGTGTAATAAATAAGATATCCAAGAAGTTGTGCGGATATAGTGTTAGTTATTAATGTTTTTACTGTTTTTGTATATAATTTTGAAAATAAATATGGTCAACAATTTTCTTGTTTTATTCCTTTGATTAAGCGATACGTCAACAGGAAAGATTTTTTTTGTAAGTATGTCAATAAAGCAATAATTCAAACGAAAATAAAATTATCATGATTAAATGCACAAGAAAAATCTTTTCAGTAAATATCGCTTAAATAGATTAACACTATTATTAGCCACAGGTATGAATCGTTATCATTTATTTCATATTTTTAAACAAACAAATTCAATTATTTAAAAATGGGTTAATATAAAAAGTCTTCGTTCAAAATAAATGATAACTAATTTTGACTGGGTTAAAAAATAAAAAAATGATTAAACGTAAATATTTATTTTTGAAAATTAGGTATAATTTATTACAATGTTAAATATGCATAATATCGAAATAATATTTTTTAAGACATATAACGTTTTTTAAGGCACAAGCTTTTTTATGATGTAGACAATTATAAGAGCTGTTGTCGATACAATACTTTTTATACATTAATTGAAAATTAGAACAACCTTTCTCTCCCAAGTCTATTACAGTACAATCAGCACATAAATCATTAATCCACTTAATTTTTTCAAAACCTTTTACATATATTTTTTTGCCTTCCAAGAAATTATGAATCATTCTCTTAAATTCTCTGTGGTCGATATACCCCTCACGCCACATAATGCCAAGGTTTCTCTCTATCCATTTCACATGCCTTTTTTCGTTTTCTGATAACGTAGAAAATGAATATGGAGGTTTTATTAAATACGCCTGCGTGTGTTCATAGGTACTGTATGCAAATTCTTTAATAATAAATTCATTTTTAGATGATTTAAACCCCTGAACATCTACGAATAGATGGTCTAGTTTCATGATATCTTCTTTGTTATATTGGTCAACGGCTTATATTCTATAATACTATCATTCAAAATAAGACAATAAGCCGCGGTATTGTCAGGGATATCTGTGTCACACTCTAATTCAATCCGCACATCGACTGAACCCGTTTTTAAGGTTTCATTTTGACGAGAACAGTCGATAACAAACAGAGGTGCTTTATTTATAAAGTCTTGTGGATTCAACAACGGTGCTTGGCTGCGGTTATAATAAGACTGTTGGAATTTAGCGTACTGTTCATATAATATAGCAAATTTTTGAGCCGAGAAACTGACATTCAAGTTTTCATAAGGAAAATAATTTGAATTTAAAAAAACTTTAACGTCACGCAAATTACAATGATCAAAACGCGATATATCTTTATCAGCAACATTTTTCCTGTTTGTTTTTAATCCAATTATAACATATCGAGGTTTTTCAACTTGAGACGAAGTTTTGACGGCCCAAGAATGTTTTGATGTTTTAGGTAAAAGCGGGTATTCGTACAGATCCCAGTTCCTAAATGCTACCTGAATAGCTCGATCTCTTTCCAAATATTTAAGCAAACTTAATCTTTCACGATCAGAAACCTTAATGTGCGGCATGCGCCATACTATTTTAGATATAGTTATGTTACCTATATACTCATTTGTGTTCAGTTTTACGCTATTTAAATTAGTATTGGATCGTAAAAGAATAAGTTCATGCTTACAGTTAATAATAATTTTGTTATAATCCTCTGCGAAGCCAAGAATCTTATTTAAAGGAATTGACACAGAAAATGATCCATGCGTAATTTTTGTGCCATCAACATCCCAGCCCCATAACTTTGACATCGATGATTCAAGTTCATTCATCGACACAAGAGATTTTATTGTTGTTGTGACCCCAGCGTTTTTAATTTTATCTATTTCAATCCCATTCAGCTCATATCGAATATCTTGAAATAAATGAAGTATAGGGTTATTTGTAAAATGAACACTGGACACCTTCGCTTTTGTTTCTCTGTTGAATACTTCTATAGTACCCTCTATGTATAAAGTACTCGCTGATGGTAATACGTATAGATCTTGCTGGTTGATAGGTATACGGATTTCATCATTTAAATTGAAACTTGTTACGTACGGTTTATACGAATGATATTCGAAACTTTCAATCGTGCTATCAAAGCTAAAGGAGTCTGATAAGTTTAGTATACTCATTTTAATAATCCTATGTTTTTTAAAAACTGTTTGTTTTCCTTCGTTAGTTGTCCTTTAGGTCTTCTTTTCTTGATAGCACAATGAGCACTAACGGCTTTGCTGTTTGAGACCGTACATTTATTAAAGTCTATCATTTTTTTCTGAGATGTAAATATATCTGAATCTCTTCGCCACGTAAATTCACTAAATTATCGTTTATATCCAGTATTCTTATTATAAGAGCGTTTAAGCTGTTTTGAGTAACAGGAAAATATATAACATTTTTAGGTGTTTCTATAATCCGGTAACCAGGCGGTACATTTGGCACAAATTCATGAATTATATCACTCACGATGTCACATTCAACTCGTACTATAGTTGTAGACAGAATGGACACGGGAAAAGGGGACTCAGTTAATATATTCGCCTGAACTGTTTCTTCTCCAAAACCAAGTAACTTACCAATCGAATTTGGTTTTTTAAAATAGACGTTTTTGGAACACAATATAGATGTTTTTAGCGTATTATTATTGCATGTCAGTGTAAAGGTGCAACCTTGGAGATGTCTTTTAAGATAATCATCAAGATCTTGAAGTTCATATGACCCTTCAGGAATTTCTACTACTTCGTTATCACCATAATAAAACTTATTATTTCGGTTGTCAATATTAGGTATCGAGTTAAATGTCGACAAGTATAGCAACCCGCATTCATATTCACCATCTAGTTGAAGAGCTGGCGAGTGATTCGTAATCAGGGTAGAGGAGGATCCCGTTATGGACAAAGTGAAAGACATCGTGAGAATGAGAAGCTATTTATTGTTCAGAGATATTTAAACGGTTATTCCAATATTTTTTTAAATATTTTAAACATAAATGTCCGCAATTAACAGTATCGAATTTTTGATAAATATTATAATTGTATGAAATATTATAATTTTTCAAATATTTTATTAATTCTAGCGGCGGTTGAAGATCACCATAACTATTAAAATATTCACAATGATTATTATCTTTGACATAGGCTACCCAGTGAGTCCCTTGGTTTTTAGAACTATCTAAATTTACGATTGCACATTCTACTCTTTTTGGACGGTTTGGCAATTTGTCTCTCATGTAAACACCACGAAAATAAGGAATATCTGTTGAATGTTTTAAAATATCAACATTTGTAAGAGCACGTCTGGGTAGCCTTTTATTTAGTTTTTTAATCGTTTTAAACACAAACCCTTTCCATTTCTATACTGTTTAATGTACAACCCTTTACCTAATGCAATAGATTCCATTATTTTATTATGACGTTCTGATTCGGATAAGCTCTTTTTTGCAGCTTTGTAGTCACCAACAGCTTTAGCGATCCCAGCAGCTCCTCCTGCCAATGACCCTAACGCAGAAAGTCCCGCGAAAATAGGTATTAGTGGCAATATACCTCCAGTTTTAGGAATCGGTATTAATCGAGGAACTCTCATTTTACTCGTATTGTTATTAAGAAATACTTTACTCGCTGCAGCAAAAGCTCGACTGACTGCAGTGCCTTCTTTTTTAGATTTGTTTTTTTTCAATTCGGTACGTATCTTAGAAACAAAATGCTTAAATGATTTTATCCCTGCACCAGCTTTCATTTTAGATTTCATCACTTTGCTAACTATCCAAGACGCAAGTTTTTCTCCTTTTCCAACACCTTTTGACTTCAATCTTTGTTTAGCCATTTTATAGAGTTCAAAATCTGCACGATGTCGGTCTGTTAGGTCAGAATATTTATCGTATGCTATATCGTGTTGCATACACGCGTTGTCCAATTCATTAACTCCTTTATCACCTCTTTGCAATCGCTTATGCAATTTTGTGCCTGGTCCGCAATAATTGTAGCCAGGTAAGTGCAGTTCAAACGGTAAGTGATTAATAATACTGTTTAGAAGTCCTCTTCCTTTCATATCCCAAAAGTTAATGACTTAGCGCGAGAAAGTTTTTAAATATATTTATACAATGGCATTTCTGTCGATCCAGCTGTTTTCGCTATCGTTAAGTCCTAACCACTTAACATACAATTTTTTCCCTCTTTTTTTGATTACCTTTTCGATGAGGTAAACGTCTGGATACTTAGTTTTTTGCAGTTCTTGTTCATAAAATGTACCGAGTATTGAGTTTTTTCGTTGGTCTTCAATATGGTAAGTAACAGGACGAGTGTGATTCACCTTTTTAATAGTAAATAGCTCAGTTGACCAATTAGGCGTATAACCTTTATGAAAGACGCTTTTGTACTTGCTTATACGCACATGATCTCCTACATTAAAAATATTTAATTTAAAACGCCGATTGGATTGTGATTTATCTATGTTTTTCTTTACTTCGGCTTCATTATTAAAATTCACCTCATTTGGGCTAAATTTTGTTGTGCTATGCACAGTTTGATTATAAGATTGAACTATCTCATCTAAAGGTTTTCCAAGCCATTTGTAGTTCCCGATGAAACTGAAATATTTGTAAAGTTTGTTCTTGAGCGTTTTTATTACCCTTTCAACAATAGACGCCTTTTTAACTGAATACGTGGAATAATGATTTATTTTTAAGGATTTCACATAACAATCGAATTGATCATTGTAAAATTCTTTTCCAAAGTCTGTCTGTAAGTTTCTAGGTATTCGTTTGGTCGACTTGATAATTAGTTCAAATGCATTTTTTACTTCTGTTTTAGTTTTAGATTTCGTAGGAATACACCACGTGTACTTTGAAAATGTATCAATAACAACTAAAATGTATTTATATCCCTTATTTACAGTATGTAAATTCTGTAAGTCAATTAAATCTGCTTGCCACAAATCATCAATTCCTTTTAATATAACTGCGCGACGCTTGAAATTTTTTCGGGCCGATCTATGGATTTCATTCACGACTTGTTCTTTTGTCATCTTTGAAATTACTTAAAATATTGTCTATGTCCCTTTTTGTATAAAAGTTTATTTTCAACTGATTTGCAAGCTGATGAATTTGAGAATTTATAGTTTTAAATAAAGAATCTAGATGCTTCTTCTCGTAAGTGTCCTGGACGAGCTGATCGACATATTGCTTATTAGCTGCATCATTGGGTGTCAAAGGATCCGCTACCCCCTTTAATCGCGATGATTGTAGATCGAAATCGCCATCATCAGAACGCAGCAAAGTTTTATTGTTAAGTTCAAAAACTTCACATACACGCAAACGTTTATGAACATGATGACCGAATTTGTCTATGTTCATTTTCACTTCTTATTTTTATGCACTTATGTATCATCAAATTTCCGGCTTCGACTGATGGTAAAAGTAAAATACCAGTTTTATATATCATTGATTAACCAAGCCCGCTTCACGAAGTTCTTCTACAATTGATATTATTTCATTGTCTAATCCTGTGTTACCGGCATCACGGGAAGCAATGAGTAATTTCAATCTTTCAACTAATTCGTTTGGATTATCCCAATAGACATATGAAACATCTCTTTTAACTTTTTTCATTGTTGGTAGTCCTTTGCCGTAAGTACATAAATCTTCGCTTATTGAACGTTGTTTCGATAATTTGAAAAGCGGTTTTATAATGTATAAATATTTCTGACCTTTGTTACTTTTTATTGGTTTATTGGGATCAAAATCTCGTCTATGGACATTCGTTTCTAGTAGCAACATTTTATAATAACGTTTATCGTCTTCAGTTATGATACCTAAATCAGGCAACTTCTTAAATAACAAATCATATAAACCTGGTGTTAAATTGTAAGTACGTCCATTTACTTTGAGTTTTTCGCCACTAACGGAAACTAAACAAGATCCTAACATAAGCTTATCGCGTTCTGTTCGTATGCCAAAAGGAATGTCCAAGTCGGTGTTGTATTGTTTTTGCCATGCAGGGTCTTCGCGAGGAGATGCATATGAACCGGTAGTCTTAAATGAAGTATCATTTGTTGATTCCAAGACATCATTGTTGTCACTTTCACATAACATGTCATCATCACCATCTTGTCTGTTTTCGTCTCTATTTGATACCTCATCATCATTATTTGAAGTCGTTTCGGAAAAATTTCGTACGATTGTTTGATTATTAATACTACTTCTCTTCCCTTCATTAGGACTAAATTTTAATGTTTTTGGCGCCTTTTGCCACTTAAATATGTCTTCATCAAAATCGGTTTCATTAGTGTTATAGTATTTATTGTCGTTACTTTTAACCATTTCATTAAGCGGGTCTGTTATTGGTTTAAAGACTGATTCCAAAATCATATTGTTGTTATTTTTCATATCACGAAGTAGTTTAACCTTCTTTTTGACAGCATCGGCAGACTGAAGTACTTTTTCTTTTAAAGTTTTCTCGGTGTTTATTTTATGATTCATGTCTGATCTCGATGGATTCCCATGATGCAATAAAAGTTTCTTGAAAATGAAACTGGTTAAGTAACACGGTTAATCCAAAACGATAAATGTATCAAATCCCATTCTATAACATCCTGAATTTCTAGCACAGTCCTTGTTTACAACCAAGTAGCTAAAAGGTACGCTCCATATTTTTGCACACATTTCCCGAAACTGTGACCAAGACATATCAGTTCCAACGTGCTCGTCATAAACATGACGTAAATTAACTTCATCTTGTTTAAAAAGGATGATTAAGTTAGCATTGTCCCTTATTAATTGTTTAGGTATTTTACTGTAAGTTTGATTTAAGTAGAAGCTGTCAATATTTTTATGCCTTCCCATTGCAAAGTAATCCCTTATATTATTTTGATTTTCGCATGCAACATCATCAAATATGATAATTGAATTGTTCTCAGCTTCATGCGGGCTTAGTATTTCATCATTTTCGCGATATTTTTGAAATTTAACTGATGGAACCAACATCAATATTTTTTCTAAAAACTGGTACATCGGTTGGAAAAGTGTTTTTGAATATACGTAAATATTTTGAAAGCGTAGTCCTTGTTCATGTAGTAGAAGAGAGACAATTAAATTAGTTTTACCGCAATTAGAAGGACCGCAAATTATACAGCGAATTGTGTCGGGTAAAAGTTCACCGTGACGAAAACTACGATTGTTGCGATCTGAACAAACAACCTCCAACTGCAAGCTCTGAGCTTGTTTTACAAACTTCATATCTGTTCAAGATCAATTCAACCAATGCGCGCGTGTTGCAAGCATGGAATGCTTATTCAAAATGAGCAGAAGAGCAGATGGTTAACGTTAAACCTCGAGTGTGAGCAAATTCTGTTAGGTTGGGTTCCGTTGGGTTTGAGTTGCTGTTGGGCTGATGTATTCGTTGCGTTGATCGAGAGGTGAAACAGAATGCCCAATGCGATTTCAGGTGTAGGTTGAGCGTTATGTTGAACGCAAATGCTGATAGGTTACTGTTAGGTTGGTTACCGTTGGGTTTGGGTTGATTGTAGGTTGTGTGCAATTCATTGTATTATTGGGCTTCTGGATCACCACGAATGAGTGAGGGCGAAATTTTTCGCCCGATCGAATGAATGGTGGTCCAGAATGCCCAATAATATACTACTGTATGGCGGCCATCTTGGAAAATCGCAAAATCGAAAAACCAATTACGGCGTTTGATTCAGTGGCCCTCAAGAGCCCTGGATGTAAAATTTCAATCGAATCAGAGCAAAAAAGAAAATGGCCGCCATTTTGAATCCGCCATCTTGAAAAAAAAACCATTCCAATAGATTACCCCTCCCACCCTGAATGACATTTGGTCGAGCACCTGTCATCCATCTCGACTGGTTTCCGAGATATTTGCGTTTTAATTTTGTATGGCGGCCATCTTGTTTTCGCCATTTTGAAAACATTTTGAACGGCTCACCCATTGGCTGGCTGTTCTGAGCGACTTTAGTTTCGAACAAACTCGGTAGGTCGAGCCGTTGCAGAGAGCCGCTACTTGAGTCAGGTCACTTTCCATATTCAGGTCGATTTCGTATTTTTCCTGGGGTCGGGGCGGCATTTTGGATACGACGACATATACAGTTCCACCCCACCCCTCTTGGGTTCTTCAAAACAGCATGTCAGTGAGTCAGTCAGTCAGTGGGTATCGAGCTATATATATAGTAAAAAAATGGATGTCAGACTAGAAGTCAATGTAGTTTCCTTCTAAGGATTTAAATAATAAAACAGAAGGAAGGCACGGTTTTAGCCAAGATTCAGATACAAGAATAGCATGGAGACTATTTAAGTTAAAACTTACTAACACATCGTTAAAATGGGCTGGGATACTCTGAGCGTTAAAATGAACCAAATTAAAGTTTTTGGGTACATCAGAAAATTCGTTATTAATGGTATCAAACAGAGTGGGAGGCAGTGAACTAAAACTAGTATCACTGTCAGAGTCCGAAGACAGAGAAAAATATTGGGCACTATATGTACCGTCATCATAGTGTGAAATAGACAATACTAAAGTATTAAAACTAACAATAAATTGTAATGAAATAAGAAGGTATTAGTGCAAGAGTGACAAGAAAAGTGGGTAAAGCTTAAGATAAAATACGGCCAAATGTAGGAGACAGTTACAAAGATGGATACGTGAGAGAATTCAAAGTGAGAAAGTGATAATAAGAAAAAAAGTGAACAAATCACGCCGTGGTTTTCTTCTGCCGCCTTTTGGACCGTGTCCGCTGTCCAGCATCTTCCTGAGGCATCCCAGATGGGCCCGCAGTCCCAGGCGACGCCGACGGAATTCCGCCAAGCTCAGCGAGGGATACGATGCGATGCTTTTCGCCACTCCCATCCAGCACAACCACGACACCGTCCCTCGTCCAACATTTCTCAACCCCGAAGCGCTCCCTCGCAGCCATGAATGCATCATAACGGGGATGTGTCAGGAACTCCGATATTACAACACCCGAACCCTTCAGAGCAGTCTTGGCAAACCAGACTTCATCCCGGAGCGAGACATCCTTGAAGTGGACTAAGATAGGCCTCGTCTTGCCCGTCTGAGAACGGCCAGTCCTGAAACCCCTGCTCACATCGGGCTCAGACACAACACACTTGACCTGGCGCTTACACACATCCACAGCCAGTGCAACAGTGTCTTCATCCTCAACCTCAGGGACACCATGGATGAGCAGCATCTTCCGCCTCGATCTTGTCTCCAACTGGTTCACCTGCCTTGACAAGCCATCAACCTGCTTTTGCAGACATTCGAGTGCCTTGAGTATAAACGTTTTGAAGGCACTGAAGTCCGCAGCCACTGACAGCACTGTGGGATTCTTAGAATCAGCCTTATCCAGGTTCCCTTGGAATTCAGCCATTTTAGTTTTAAAAAGATCAGCGAGGTCCTCCAGAGATTGCTTCATGTTCTTGTTCGGCATTGCGATAGGTCGGCTAAATTAGAATGTCACTCGAAGATGTTCTATATGTGTAGTAATAAAATATTATTTCTTAATCTTGCAGAGACAATTTAGAATAACTGCGGCAGGCAAATTGCGTTATTTATACATTGATTTTATAACAAACTTTCCAAGAAAAACTGTGAATTTAAATTTTAATAAACTTAGCAACAAATGTGTGACTTTTTCCTTCCTTTGCCTACCCGCGATTACTACGCGAGTACTATGTGTTTCATATATTTTCTAAGGTTATTCAAGTATTTGCGTCTGGTAGTCATCATCTCATGATGATGAGCTGTTGATGGAAGGTACAACTCCTTAGCGGTTAGGAGTAGGAGGATAATTCTGAAAATGTTAAATAATTATTCGAAAGGGTATACTCCTGAGGTGGTCCCACTGTCACCAAGTCATGATCTGATGATGGGATCTCAGGGAAATCGAGGGCAACCCTCAAATTTTATAGGCACATATCATGTGTTTCATATATTTTCTAAGGCTATTCAAGTATTTGCGTCCAGTAGTCATCGTCTTATGTTGATGAGCTGATGATGGAAGGTACAACTCCTTAACGGTTAGGAGTTGGAGGATAATTATAAAAATGTTAAATGAACGTAAAATTGTGAAATAAAATTCTTTTAACAAAAAAAGTAAAACCGCCTTAAAAAAAAAACCTTAGAAAAAAAAATCCTCTAAAAAGAACCACAACATTTGAAATAAACCATAGACAACTTTATAAATAAAGTACAAAAAAAGGTTATTCTTAACACTACCCCTAACTCGAAGCAATCATGTGTTTTACAAATTTAAGACAGAAATAAAGTATAAACTCTGTGCGAGAGTACAAAAAACATAAAGCAAGTTTAAATTAAATCTAAGCACTTCACAAAGAAATCATGTTTCACCTTAGGTAAGGCTTTTGTAAAAAGATCTGCCTCTAATTCAGCTGAAGGCAGCTGAAACAGATTTCTTTGCGTTCAACACATTCCTGTATAAAATGATGATGAACATCTATATGCTTTGTTCTACGAAAACATTGATTCTCCACCATTTTGAGTGTACTATGATTATCATTATAAATAGCAACAAGATCATGTGACTCATTCCTACAATTTAACTCTTTTAAAAAGTTTCTTATGAATTTTGCCTCTTTAACAGTATTTCCAAGAGCGTAGTATTCAGCTTCTGTACTAGAGCAAGCGACATTTTGTTGTTTGTGACTATGCCAATTTACAACGCAATTACCAAACCTACTCACGAAACCTGAATAAGATCTTCTATCTGTTGTATCCCCCGCCCAATCTGCGTCGGATGAAATTTCAACCTTATTACTACCCCTCTTGAAATTGAGTCCGTAGCTAGTTGTCCCAGATAAATATCGCAGTACACGTTTAGCAGCGAGCCAATGAGATTCATTATAACAAGTGTTATATTGGCTAAGCTTACTGCACGCAAAAGCTATATCCGGACGTGTGCATACAGCGAGATACATCAAGCTTCCAATAAGCTCCTGGTATGGAAACCTTTTGTCGATTGTCTCTGCTTTCGGCAGATTGAAATTAACCTCCATGGGAGTCGCTATCTTGTGACAATCGTCCATGCCAAATTTAAGTAAAAGGTTTTTTACATACTCTGTCTGTGTCAACTTTAAAGTTCCTTGCTCTCTGTCCCTTTCAATTTTCATGCCTAACGCTTGTTTCACTGGTCCAAGCAGTTTTATTAAAAATTTGGAACTGAGCAATTTATATAACATTTTCTTTTGAGATTCATTGGAACTGAATACGAAAAAGTCATCAACGTATAACGCTATTATCACCTGGTCTTTGAAGTAGACACATTTTTCGGTCTTTAATTGCGTATATACATCGCTAATTAAAACAGTGTGAACTTTTTCATTCCAAGCTCTACTGGCTTGTTTGAGTCCATATAAACTCTTTTTCAGTAAACAGACTTTATTCTGCCCCTCAATTGCAAATCCAGTAGGTTGTTCCATGTAAATACGTTCACGTAGGTCTCCGTTAAGAAATGCCGTATTCATGTCAACATGTTCGATACCCATAGCATTTTCAATTCCAATAGCAAAAAGTAAACGTAAAGTACAGTGTCTTACAACAGGTGCAAAAGTTTCTTCATAATCAACTCCATATTGCTGAGTAAAACCTTTAGCAACTAAACGAGCTTTAAATTTCTCAAAATTACTACTTGGGTCTACTTCTTCTTTAAAAACCCATTTGCATTTAATTATGTTTGCATCTTTTGGTCGATCGACCAGTTCCCAGACACGATGTAACATGAGTGAATTGTATTCCACTTGCATAGCTTTCAACCAATCATTAGCTTTTTCACATTGTAAAGCTTGGTTATATGTTCTAGGTTCATCTCGTCCCGTTAATGCTAGTTCAGTGAAATAATTCATTTCATAATCTTTGAATCTTAAAGGAGGGTTTCGGTCACGAACAGGTCTAGAATGCTCATTAATTTCTGTATCAGATGCATTTTGCTCTATGATATTAGATTCTTGTTGAATATTGTTCAACGATTCCTCTTCTCCTTGTTCATCAGATGTATTTTCTTGAACATTAAAATCTTCAACATTAGAGATTATATCAGAATTGGTAGATAAAGCATCAGGTGTAGCATACTCATCATTGTCAGGTTCATTAACATTTTCATCAGAAGTATTCGAATTATATATAGAAACTTCAATGTTATTTCGTAAATCTTTAAAAGTATCATGAGACTTCTCATTTTTAAATTTGTTTCCTTTCACATTTTCAAGGAATTCAACAGAACGTGCTTTAATTATTTTTGTGCCATCAGTAGGATCACCAATTCTGTATCCTTTGGTATGATCACAGTATCCTAACATAATGTGGGGTTTTGATTTGGGATCAAGCTTATTACGTTGATGTTGTGGGGTGAGGGCATATGCTGTACTACCAAAGACTCGAAGATGACTGAGGTTCACTTTGGATCCAGTCCACAACTCTTCAGGAGTAGTTTTAGTCAAAGCAGCAGTTGGACTGCGATTCTTCAAATAACAAGCTGTATTCACCGCTTCTGCCCAATATTTTCTCTCTAAATCAGCATCTTGTAACATGGCTCTGGCTTTTTCCATTAAAGTTCTGTTAAGGCGTTCAGAAACTCCATTTTGCTGTGGTGTGTATGGCACAGTAGTTTCGTGAACTATACCGCATTGCTTAAAATAATTCTGAAAACTTTTATTACAATATTCCGTACCATTATCACTCCTAACACGCTTAATCTTCAGATCGGTTTGATTTTCAACTAATGTTTTGAATTCAATAAACGTATTCAAAACTGTTGTTTGATCTTTGTGATCCAAAAAATAAATGAAAGATTTTCGCGTAAAATCATCAGTAAATGTAATAAAATATCGAGAACCACTCCAGCTGTTCACCGACATAGGTCCACATATATCCGTATGGATTAAATCTAATTTATTCAAGCTTCTATGTGCTTGACCACTAGGAAATAATTTGCTCTTTTGTTTTCCTTCAATGCAAGGGGAACAAGGAGTCAAACCTCCATTTGAAAATTCAATACCGCGCGCCAATGAATCACGAAGGATTAACATACCTTTCAAGCTTAAATGTCCAAGTCGACGATGCCATAGCTCTAACGAATCAGTTTTGGATATCAAAGCTTTACCTTCAGTACTAATTCTAGGCTCTTAGTTAAATGCAGAATAACATTTCTCTTTCTGATCAATTTTGTAAATACCGTCCACATTAGTAGCTGTCAGATCACAGGAACCTGTCACGCATACATTATCCTTCCTGTAAACATTACATTTATTAATATCAAATATTAATACATATCCTTTCGCTGCGACTTTGCTAACAGACAAAAGATTAGCTGCTACTTTTGGTACATACAGGGCATCAGTAATAACTTTTTCAACATCATTGTCGAACACCATATTGACATTACCTACGCCTTCACTATATATTTTATCATTATTGGCAGTAGTTACTTCGGATTTAATACTAGAAGAATAATTAATCATCCAATCCTTCCTATTAGTCATATGACTAGAGCATCCGGAATCTAAAATCCAGTTACCCCTATTACAAACAGTACTAACTAAGGCAGTCTCTGTAGAAATAGAATTAAAGATGAGTTTGTACTTCCCTTCTTTGAAGATGAAGCATCTAGGCTTGAACCATTATTTGAATTCTTCTTAAAACTCTTCTTCAACTTAGGACATTATGGTTTAATGTGTCCTTTCTCATGACAGTTGTGACATGTTGGAATAAATTTATTTTTCACAATA
This sequence comes from Clepsis dumicolana, assembly GCA_963691665.1. Lineage (NCBI taxonomy): Eukaryota > Metazoa > Arthropoda > Insecta > Lepidoptera > Tortricidae > Clepsis > Clepsis dumicolana. The sequence continues at coordinate 8,189,573 of OY829506.1, forward strand.
AGAATCTTCTCGGATGGTTCCAAATTTGATTTGCCTATCTCCTTTTTGAATTCACATTGAATTAATTGGCATTTCACGAATTCAGATGTCAACTTTGCATTTGTGGCTTCCATCGCCATAATCAATGAATCAAATTCAGTTGGCAATCCTATCAACATCAATTCAGCTAATTCATCGTCATCGACAACACAGCCAATGTCAGCTGATTCTTGCGTAACAGAAATAATATTTCCCAGATAGTGATCCATGCAATCATAACCTACATATCTAATTTGTGCTAATTTTCTTTTCAAAGAAAGTCTACGACTTATGCCTGCATTCTCATAAGCGGCCTTCAATTGTTTCCAGGCATCTTCTGCTGTTTTGGCATTTTTGACATGAGGATAGCAAATTGGTTTAATATTCAAACAAATCTTTGCATATGCTTTCTGATCTTTCACATAATCAGTAGCTGCATTGACTAGCCCATTTGCGAAATCCCATAGTCCATCGTCGATTAGCAACAATTTCATTTGAAATTTCCACGTACCGTAGTTTGTAACTCCTTGCAGCTTCTCAATGATCATATTTGATCCTGAACTTATAACAATGTTATTCATTGAACTAGTTGGAATATCTGTCATTTTTGTAAAATTTTATTTTATTCGAAAAAAAAATCGTCACTTTTATTTCACAAAATATAACTAAGTAATTATATTATTTTCAATATAATAATCACTGGTAGCAAATGCCCATAACCAATGTAAAGACTGTATCGCCTTTACCCCAGTAATTAAAGTGAAAACATTATATTTGATGTGTAACGAACATTTGTATTTATGAAAAGACATTGACATAATTAGTATAAAGCAAAACACAACATTTGAAATATACCATAGACAACTTTATAAATAAAGTACAAAAAAGGGTTATTTTTAACAATGATAAATAAATAAAATAAAATAAAATGCGTTTATTTCGGACAACAGAAACTAAGGCCTACAGTTTTATGGCCTAGCACTAAGCAGCAGAAATATGAAGTTGGTGCGGTGCGAGCGGAATATTCTTTGAATGAAGCACAGACTTCATTTATCTGCTGCTTAGTGCTAGGCCATAAAACTTTAGGCTTTAGTTTCTGTTGTCCGAAATAAACGCATTTTATTTTATTTTATTTATTTATCATTATTTTAGAGGATTATTTAACGTTTTTTTTCGAAGGTTTTTTTATAAGTCTAATTTTACACTAATCTGATTAAAATATTTTTGAATTGTGCTTAACCAACGGTAAGCACTAAAAATCACCCACAACACGTTTTTATCTTAAAGGTAATACTGCTTTTACCTGAAAACTGCAAAGAAATATGAATATTTTGGTTTGCAAAATGAAAATCCCAAAAAACGGAGTGTACCCTAATTGTACGGTAATTTTAAGGTAAATTTGACATAATTCTAGCAACAAAGGTTGGCAACACTGCTGTCAAATTTAATGTAAATTTCTTTCACTTCACTATCCAATCCAGTAGGTATTCTTACATTACATTACATTCAGTCAACATTCAGTACAGTAAATGAATTACTTCCGAATGTTTAGAAGCTTTCTCCCCAAGTGAATATCGGTTAAAAAACAAAAAAAGCGACCAGGCTAATTAAACAGCATTTGAAGGTACTTAAAACAAAACAGTTCTCGCCATGTCTGTCTGTGAAGATTCGTTTAAAAACAAGTTACTAAATTTATTAACACAACAATTGAGTGAGTATGAACTATTAAAAGCTATGTACGAGGATGACATTGTTCTAACTGATGATAGAGTACTAGAAGACATTTCCCATTTTGTAGAAAGCACTTCGGAGTCTGAATACACTCCTAGTCACCTAGACTTTGTTTTAAAACTAGATGTGGATGGCTTAAAATTGGAGATTAATGTAAACCTGCCTAGTTTTTATCCAAGTGAAGAGCCTGATTTATATGTAAGGTGTAATCAGTTAAATCGCCAGCAAGAAACTAGCCTAAATACAGAATTATCTAACTATGTAAAAAACAACTTTGCAGGAGAAGTTTGTGTATATTCTGCTGTATCATGGCTTCAAGACAATATCGCCAGTTTTAGTAAACAAGAGGCTGTTAAGTTAAACAATCCAGATAGTGCTACAGCTTCTAGAAGTCCTACTACTGAGAAATTTGTCAGATTATGGATATATTCACACCACATTTACAATAAAAGAAAAAGAGATGAAATAGAATCAAGAGCAAAAGATCTGAATTTAACTGGTTTCTGCTTGCCTGGAAAACCTGGTATAATATGTATTGAAGGCCCAGATAATGACTGTAAAGAGTGGTGGTCAGTTATTAAATCTATGACATGGAAGAAAATTGTTGTTAAAACAACAGAAACATTTGAAATTTCTGAGCAAGCCAAAGAACAAAAATTTAGTAAATTTGAGGAAATTCATTTTTCTAATTCAGCTGTTCGCAATAAGCATGCAGACATGAGTGGACTGTCCAAATACATGGAAGATCATGGGTTAATGGACATCTTCAAAGATTTATTTGGTCTAAGTGAAGTTTCTTAAGATAGTCACCATTCACCATACATTTTAATCAGTGTACAGTGTATGATAGACTCACAGATTTGAATATAATGGGCCTGCTGTACAGTTGGCAACAGAGCTTCCACCACCATGACCTTGGTTTGTTGCCAACCATTTATTTTGTATAAACACCTTGTAGCACCCTTGGTTTACGGGCGTATGTTGGCAACGCATTCACACCACCGTGAAAGATTGTGGGAGGCTTGTTGGCAACCGCATGAGCGTGTTGCATTGCAAACCGCGTTATCAACTGCGCGAGCGCAGCGCAGTTCAGTTATGTTTATGTCTAAGTGCTAAAGCAACACCAACTCTTTGAAGTTTTGAAAGGCAAGGGAGCCATTTTCTGTGTTTTCTCCACGAATTCTAGACGCGACGCCCTTAAGTTGTAGCAAGCAGTGTTTGAGACGGTGTTTGCAACCGTCGCGTCGTCGCGACCGAGCAACAAACCACCCACCAAGACCGCGGTGTTGGAAGCTCTTGTCAACCGTGTAGCAGGTCCATGTGGATATATGCCCAAAAAAACATTTTCAACAGAGGTTATCTGTGATCGCTAGCGCCATCTGGTGAGGTTAATTAGAACTAAGTGGGCAGTCGGTATGGCATAACCTTGTCATGGGGTGGTTATTAAAACTTCGTTATGCCAGTTGTATACCTTACCTATTTCACTGAGATGGTTGTATTACATATTATCGACATTTTATTTAACAGTGAAATAAAATAAAATTTAAATGGATTCACTAACTATGTATGTTCAAGTATGTACCTACCTATACCTAGTAACATACGTTTCGACATTTTATTAAGGAGTAAAATTAAATATTAGAAAGAATTACAAGAAAATAAATTTGTATCAAGCAGGTGTCACAGGTCAGTCTTAAAATGTAATGTAATGATTTAATTTCATAGATGAATGTAACAAAGAAAGTATTGTGCTTACCTATTTTTTTTTTCTCGATATCTTCGCATTCTATACTAATTTTTTTTTGACAATACTTTTCAGAAATATATTTATTAGGTAATATTTAATTTGTACGAGTCACAGCTGCGCTTCTTGTGACTTCCTGTACACCGACTCGCTCACCACGGCCTTTCCTGCTCTTGGGGCGCCCGCCGCCTGTCTCGCCACGCCGCTCTCAACGACATCCTCAGAAGGGCACTCGTCAGCGCCAACGTCCGCGTTGGTCTGGAGCCCCAGATTGCATGGGGTGATGGCAATAAAGCTCCCTGATGGGTGTCGTTGATCAACTGGAAGATGGGCCGTGCGCTGTTATGGGACGCCACTTGCACGGACACCCTGACAGTTTCCTGCCTCCCACTAACCAGCAAACGGGCGGGAGCAGCGGCGGACGCCCGGGAACGCCTCAAGGTCAGCAAGTACAGTTGTCTCGGCGCCCAATAAGAGTTTGTGACGTAGGTCCTTGAGGAGGACCACAATCAGCAGGTAGAGCAGGGAGTGGGAAGAAAACAAGCACTTCAGCGAGACACTTTTATTCAAGCCAACAATAGCACAGACTACGCCTATGACTCTCATATGAGCTACTATAGGATGGCACTGGCCTGAACAATGCGACCGACGGAAGGAGACCGTTCTTCAGGAGTAGGTGGCAGCGCGCGGAGTCAGCTCTAGGAGTAGCGACTAAGATGGCCTGTCTTCGTCGTGGTCTTCGGGCCCAGTTCCCTCAGAGCCGGCTCAGGGGTTGAAGTGGTGGCTAGACGGTGCCCAGGTTGATAGCGGTAGGGTGGTTCCTGGAAGGACAACAGGCATTAGGGCACTGCTTGACCGCGGCTGCGCCTGGCCACTCGTAGGGGTCGGTTACTGTTCAAAGCCAACGGCCATCCCAGATAGTTTAAATTTGAAAACTAGCGGCGGTTAACGGAAAGAGTTAGGTGGCTCGGAACAGCTGTTACATTTACAACAAAATACGGCACACTTAAGCGGGTCTGAAGCAATGGAAACTCACCCCAGCGGGAACTTGATGCTACACGCACTAGTACTTAATTTATTGATTTAAATATATATTCTGGAGCTTAATTACGTGTGCTTAAAAGTTTGACGTGAGGTATTAGTATCGAGTACACACGATGACGTTCGCGGACCGACTGCCACCGCCGCTTATATAGAAGTGCATAACTATCTATAGTTATTGTTATTATGTGTTTAGGGTTCGGCGAGCGGGAGCGCGTACAAACTGCCGGGGCTAATTTACCCGCGCGCAGAACAATTTTATTAGTGGTTCCGTACAATAATTTTAATTCAATTTATAGTTTTATAATCGAATTAATTATGATGCATTTTCTTTAATGTTTTTTTTATATAGTAGTATTAATTATTATAGCTAGATTAGACGCAACGTTACAAGTTCTTGCCGTTTGGCGTCGAGACGCTGGGTCCTTGGGGTAAGGGTGCTCTCGGGCTTTACAAGGACGCAAGGAAACGACTGAAAGAGGCAACAGCAACAGGCGACCCTCGCGCGGGCAGCTTTCTCGTGCAAAGAATTGCTATCGCAAGTCGGCGCGGCAATGCTGCCTGCGTAATGAGAACCCTAATATTATACCCAAGGGTCCAAATTTAAATAGTATTTTTTTTGTTTTGTTTTTGTTAAATTATTTTTAGGTTAGTTTTAAATAGATATTTACATTTTAGTTTATAGCATAACGTGTACTTACTTACAATAAATTAATTAATATTGATAGGTACAGGTACCGTAAATCACCCTATCTTCGCCTGTTTTTGACATATTTTTGGAATTTTCTCTATACTTAATTTAAAAACACCCGATTCGTATTGATATTAATCTCTAAAATAAGAGCTCGAAGTCAGCCCCCATACCACAAAATTAGAAAATCGAAGTTCGTATCGTAACGTCCCGCTCACTCTCGTGTTAAATAATATTAGCTTGAGAGGGACGGCACGATACGACGTTCGAATTATGCACTTCGTAGTCGAGGGGCAGGGGGACTACCACGAAATTTGAAAATCGAAATTCGTATCATCCCGCTTACTCCCGTATTAAATAATATTACCTTGAGAGGGACGGCACGATATGAAGTTCGAATTTTGCACTTCGTAGTCGGGGGGGAGTAGGCGAAGTTTTGTCTTTTTGCCCAACTTCGCCTATCCCATCTAACATGAATGAATAAAGGCACACGCCATTGTTTGAAATTAAGTTCTACCTCCTGGGGGAATACTACGAAATTCGAAGTTTGTATCGTATCGACCCGCTCACACTCGTATTAAATAATATTAGCGTGAGCGGGACGGCACGACACGGAGTTCGAATTTTGCACTTCATAGTATAGGGGCAGCCCCCCCGACTGCGAAGTGCAAAATTCGAACTTCGTATCGTGCCGTCCCTCTCAAGCTAATATTATTTAACACGAGAGTGAGCGATACGATACGAACTTCGAATTTCGTAGTAAGGGGGCTGTACGTGTGTTCAGGTAAAGTATTTTGAATCGAACTCCTGTGTTCTTAAGGCGCCATTTAGCACATTTTTTCGTCATAGGTGAAGTTTGGCAGACATCTAGCGTGTTTTCATACAATTCACTACGATGATTTAGGGTTGTCAAAAATATTGTTTTTACCCGACTGTTACAAATAAAGAGGGTTTCTGGTTTTAATATGTAAAAAATACTTAAAATATATATATATATATAAACAGAATTGGCTAGATAATCAAATACATAATGTATCAAAAAGTAATAAAGTCATGTTAACAAGTTTTTAATTCGTTAAATCAACTGCAATTTGCATCATTTCCGGCTTATGCTTTGGGGTGTATTTACTTTTGGTTTTAGATAGAGGTTAAGGTTTTATTTAATTACAATGTTTTTTTTAGAATATACAGGGTGTTTGGTATAACGATGTACGAACTTTAGGAGGTGATACAGGGGACTATTAGGAATAGTTTGAAGCCTATATGCCTTAATCCAATATGTGACAGTTTTTTTTTAAATCGAGTTTTTCTGATTTTTTTACTTGGTACCAAAAGCTGACATAAAACAAAAAAAATACAAACTGTGCAAACAATCAAATTTATTTTTTACAATTAACACCGCAATTAATTGATTAACCTATCACAAAAAAATCAGCCCCCCACTGGCTACACATTTTTTTTTAACGCCAAAAAAATGAACTTTATCGGGCTGTGAAAAAAAAAACTTCCCAAGATATTAATCTTCCAATTACTTTTATCTACACACATATCATAAGTCCTCTATAATGCGTTCAGAAACCGTAGAAAATGAGCCGCGTTTCAGGACGCCGTCGCCTTCTCGCCGACAGCGCGAGCCCCAGCACCTCCACCACCAGCAGTAAAGTAATACGACATCAAATTCGATGTCGTAATGACTTTTCGATATCGAATTCGATGTATCGAATTTGACAACCAACGTAATTGACAATCATAGTGAAATAAAACGGACCACTCATGTATATAAGTCGAGTTCAGTCCGACATGTGTAATTAATAATGTGTAATTTTTTTATTTTTTTTACAAAAAAAAAAAAACAGTTCACGAAACGTCAGCTCTGTATGTTTGTCTATGATTAAAAAAAAACAGTCTAATTCGTGACAGATACGGGTATGATTATATGCCTTCGGCTTCTGAACCCATCTTAGATTACTCATAATATGTGTGTAGATATAGTAGTTTATGCAACTGCTACATAACGATAAAGGCCTAATTATGTGGAGTTGCATACATGGCACACGCCATTGTTTGAAATTAAGTTCTACCTCCGGGGGGACTACTACGAAATTCGAAGTTTGTATCGTATCGACCCGCTCACACTCGTATTAATTAACTAGCTGTTGCCCGCGACTTCGTCCGCGTAGAATTTGTTTATTGCTATACCGCGGATATATTAAGTTCTGTATAACAATTCAATAGTCCAATCATCCCATGCGTTTTGGTCTGTTTAATTTGCTAAGCCATTCTCAAGAATGATGGCTAAGAGCCTAGATGTTAATTTTGGCGCTAAAAACAATTACTTTGCTCACCCGCGACCTCCAGCGAAAAATAGTTATGTCTGTGCGGCAAATGCATGCTTTCATGCAACACCTTACGTTATGAACGGGTACGGGTTATGAACCCAAAGTTTCGCACCTCCCTTCCACTTTGCTTGGTTTGATACTAATCAATGTTATGTTGTTGCAGGGGTGCCCCCCGAGCCCCTCCTCTTTGTTTGCTGCAAAATAGTGTTTCGCTACTTATCAATGGCTTAGAGGAAACAGTGGTGTTTGTGTGCTTTTTATGGCTGGGGGCTGCGCCCCCCCGAACCCCTCCCTCTTTTCTTCCGGCGGCGTAGTGGTTTGCTACTAATAAATAGCTTGGAGGAAAGAGTACTATTTGTGTGCTTTTTATGGCGGAGGGCGGCGTCCCCCGAGCCCCCCCCCCTCTTTCCGTCGGCATAGTGATTCACTACTTATCAATGGCTTGCAAGAAAGAGTACTATTTGTGTCGTTTTTATGGCAGGGGGCTGCCCCCCCGGACCCCCCCCCCTCTTTCCTTCCGGCGGCATAGTGGTTTGCTACTTATAAATCACTTGGAGGAAAGAGTGCTGTTTGCGTCGTTTTTATGGCGGGGGGGGGGGGCTGCGCCCCCCGAAACCCCCCTCTTTCCTTCCGTCGCCGTAGTGGTTCGCTACTTATCAATGGCTTTGAAAAAAGAGTACTCTTTGTGTCATTTTTATGGCGGAGGGCTGTGCCCCCCGAGCTCCCCTTTTTCCCTCCGTTGGCATAGTGGCTTACTACTTATAAATGACTTGGAGAAAGAAGTAGTGTTTGTGTTGTCTTTATGGCGGGGGGCTCGGCCCCCCGAGCCCCCCTTCTTCCGTTGGCGTAGTGCCTCGCTACTTATCAATGCCTTGGAAGTAAGAGTACTTTTTGTGTCGTTTTTATGGGGGGGGGGGCGCAGCCCCCCGAACCCCCCTCTTTCCTTCCGGCGGCGTAGTGGTTTGCTACTTATAAATAGCTTGGAGGAAAAAGTGCAATTTGTGTCCTGTTTATGGCGGGGGGCTGAACCCCCCCAGCCCCCCCCTCTTTCCTTCCGGTGGCGTAGTGGTTCGCTACTTATCAATAGCTTGGTGAAAGGAGTAGTGTTCGTGTACTTCTTATGGCGGGGGGCTGCGCCCCCCGAGCCCCACCTCTTTCCTTCCGGCGGCGTAGTGGTTCGCTACTTATCAATGCCTTGGAAAAAGGAGTACTCTTTGTGTCCTTTTTATGGCGGGGGGGGGGGCGTCCCTGAAGTTGAATTCACTTATTTCTATTCCGCGGGAATTTTGCATTTTAACGCTTTAGAACGATTTTATAAAAAAATATTACTAATAGAAAGCTACATACAGTTCTTGACTGACTACTTTTTCCTCGGGAAAATGCAAAATTCCCGTTGGATAGAAATAAGTGAATTTAGCATTTAGACCAATTAAAAAAATATTTTCATTAATAGAAAGCTACTCTGTTTCTGATTGACATAGGCTACTTTTATACCTTAATTGAATTCACTTATTTCTATCCCGCGGGAATTTTGCATTTTCCCGGAGAAAAAGTAGCTTATGTCAATCTGGGATAGTGTAGCTTTCTGTCGGTGAAAGTTTCAGAGATTACCTCATACAAACAAAGAAACAAAGTTAAGATATTTCTCTATCCCACTGGAATTTTAAAAAATCCTTCTCTAGAGCACCTCTATGATACTCTAGGTACATGTATTACAAATTTCAGGTCTCTAGCACCAGTAGTTTAGGCTGTGAGTGTCTATATCCGCTAGTCTGTTATTATGAAAATAAATACTATTTGGTCTTTATCCCGTGGGAATTTCGGAAAATCCTGAAAACCGTTTTTAGCCGTTATTGTTACCTACTTGCATGCCAAATCTGAAATGTCTAATAATTATAGTTACTGAGATAGAGCCACTTTGATCCGAAAATATAAATCCCATTTATTCCCTATCCCGTGGGAATTTCGAAAAATCCCGTCTTAGTGCACCTCTAGGATACTCAAGGTATATGTTTGCCAAATTTCAAGCCTCTAGGACCAGTGGTTTAGGGTGTGCGTTGTCTGTCAGTCAGTCAGTCAGTCACGGTACTGTTTTATAGGTATAGATATTAGCGTGAGCGGGACGGCACGACACGGAGTTCGAATTTTGCACTTCATAGTATAGGGGCAGCCCCCCGACTACGAAGTACAAAATTCGAACTTCGTATCATGCCGTCCCTCAAGCTAATATTATTAAACACGAGAGTGAGCGGGACGATACGATACGAACTTCGAATTTCGTGGTATGGGGGCAGCCCTCTGCCCCCCGACTACGAAGTGCAAAAAGCGTCCAAAATCGCAACAACTAACAATAGCACAAATCACAAGCATCTGATATCGCAATAAATTACTAAAACAACACAGGAAGATTCTAACTAAAGCGTCCGAATTTTCGCCGCAACGTCCAATACACACGAACTGACACTGATAAAACGGAGGAGCTGAAAATCGACTCTACGTATTTACTAGTGGACAATTAACGATATAACAGTTAAACACTGCGCATTTTCTAAAAAACAGAAAGTCGCTGGGCGCTGCATCAACTGCATGCTGTATGACGTTTACTTGAGTCCACAGACTACTAACCACTCAATTGCTTTTGGCAACTAGAGTTGCCTGTCAACGCTCATATTTTGTTATTAATAGAGTTCAACTCAAAATTCAAAGCAAGTGAGTGGCTAAGAAAAAGAGATACTACGTATCAGATGACCATCTTACGTACATCTGTGCTCAACCTTATGCCGAGCCCCGCTAAAATGTCAAGTGACGTTTCTTTTTTTTTTAAATGGCTGTCCTGCCAAAAAGGCGGAAATGCAAGCTCGATTCAAAATTTGCTTAAGGTACGACCAATTACTGTAAGCACGACCACAAAAAAATTAGTACATCGTGGATGGAGACAAACAACATACTTGACATATAACAAATGTATGCAAGAAAATTGTCTGTCTCTATCCAAGATACACTAGTTTATGTGGCTAAAAGTAAAAAATTCACAATAAAACAAGCACTTTTACTTACACATTTTTTTATATTTCAGTCTTTTCTTATATTTATTTTAAGCCTGCATTTGTAAGAAAGGCAACTGACGGCCTTCTAAACGTAAGACATCAGTGCCTTTCAAAATTTTGTTAATTGTATTGCACCAATTTTGTACACACAATCTAATGGATATACCCAGAAAATTGTCCGTAGCGGGGCCACGATAGTTTGTACAACTAATAAAGTCGAATGAGTAATTGGCAAGTATCCTGCTTTTTATTTCTTTTATTATATTATTCATATGAGAGTTCCGTTCCAAATACTCATTCGACTCCTTTACAATATATCCAAATAGCCTCACAGCGTGTACCGAAGGATAGGTCAATTTGTTTACTTTAATTGTCTTGAATTCACGTCTTGTTATCCATTTGTGGACGTTACTATATTCCTTAGATGTGAAATGGTCTCTGCATTCACTGCAATTGAATGTAGACAAAACTTTTCTTGTAACCCATCCTGCGGTGTACGCTCGTGAGTGTACATTTAAACTCTCTTGGGCAGCTTGGACCTGGATGTTTTCCTCGGTTATGCTCTTATGTATATAAGGCTGTGTATTACTGTTGTCTTCTTCCATTATATTTTTGGTACTTGATTGGTTTCAAATAAATATTTTATTTTGATTACCTGACTTGCCGAGTCGTCTTCAGATTTGTATGATCTGTCGTGAAATTTAATGAAGCCAGTGACTATTAAAGATTTAAAGGTATGTATGAAAGATTGACACGTTGGGTCATTACTCCTATAGTTATAGGCTCGTACTTGACCAAAAAAGTTTTCGATGGCGTCGGAGTTGAAATAACGAGGCCTCATAACTTTTACATTCTTGCTTTGCAAATAGTGCCATAGCCTTTGGTAACTCTTTAGAGAAGTCAACCAGTTATTTAGGCTCGGCACCGATTTCAATCGGCCAGCTTCATCCACAAATTTCATAGCGCTAATTTTTTTTAAGGCAGTCTGCCAGAAAGACTGATGTGGACTTTGTGCTGTTACCGCCTTACGCAGCACTTTGCCTCTTGAAGTCTTGTGTACGAGGGTTGCTCCGTTGACACCGTTTTTTTTCTCCTTTGCATGATGACAAATTTTGCAAATTTTTAACAGAAGTACAAGCAATAATTTGTGACTGAAAATTACAAGCCTTCGGTTCGATATTTTTTCATTAAATTTTGCAATATATAATGAAAAAAAAAACCCGTATTTTTTTTAAACCGACAGCAATGATTAACGCACTAACTACTAAAAATTTGCCTTACGCAGGTAATAGATGGCGCAGCTAAAAACTTCAACTGTCAAATACAGGTAACTTTCCTCCCCCTGCTAGAATCCTAGATTTTGTAACTATATACTTACTTTACTCTTTGATTCTATGTCTGTGATGTGAAAGCGAATCGATCACTGTGAAAATTGTGAAATGTATCTTAAATCTTAAATAACGTAATTTGCTTGTTGCTCGAATCTAATGCTGATGCACATTTTATTTATTAATAAACAAGAAACGGATCCAGTTATTTTATTGCACCATGTATCATTGTGGAATGCGCCAAATAGAAGAGCGGCATGTAGCAAATCAAGTTGATCTTATGGTTTGGAGTAACAGACTAGATCTGCTGGCACTGAGTAATTTCAAAGGTGAATTTCTAATAGGAGTAAATTCTTTCATATATGCATTACACTATTTTATTTGGACACCTGTTTCCTTTTGTTTGTTTTGGACAACTTCGCATTTTCCAAGTATAATAAAAAGTGGCCTATGTCATATGCAATGTGGGTAATTATTTCTACTTCCAGGGGAAGTACAAGTACACAGACTTAATTGGCAAAAGGTTTGGAATTTGTCACCACCAAAGGAAAATGTAACTGTGAAAGCCCTTGCTTGGAGACCTGATGGAAAGGTTTTATCTATTCATTTATATTTTATTTTCTTAAAGTTCACCAACAGTTTGTTAACACTAGTATATTATTGGAACTTGCCGATTTGACTTGCTCGGAAATTAGTGTCAATCACTTATAGGTAAACACTACATTGAAAAGAAAAGTGAAGCAAATACGAAATTTACGTGTTAATTATGTTCTCAAACACTATAAATTACACAAATTCTTAGGATAGCTCTAATTAGATCACCGACTGGGTCATAGTGAATATTATGTTGCTTGATTGACCCTTGAAGATTATTTGACTTGCTAAAAATTAATTTAGCTTAAACAATAATAAGTAATTAAATAAGTGTCTCGAAATCCTAAATATTACCAATGTTTCAGGCTTTAGCTATTGGATATAGTTCTGGTACAGTACACATAGTGGATATTGAAGACAAAGAAATCCTTGACAAGTACGAGTTGGAGCAAGAACCTTCAGAAGAGTTCGAGGAATCAAATCATTTTGGGATCACTTGCATCACCTGGGCAGTTAGAGCTAGTACTTTGGAAAGTGCTACTGAGTATAATTTGTATGTAAGTTGTTTATTCTTTTTGGTTTTCTTTTGCTTTGACTTAAACAATTATTGGAGTATCAAATGAAATTCATGAATGCTAAATTTAATGGTATTACATTAAAAAATGTTTTCTTTTCAAATTTTTCTTATTATTTTTCAGGATGATGCCTCTTTATTTTTACAAAAAACACCATCCCTTGGCAGTGGCTACAAGAATCAAGCCTCTGATGACAATGTTAAGGACTTGAAGGAGATGCAGGAACAGACTCAGCTAAACATGCTTCTGGTTGGCTATGGCACTGGCCACATCTATATGAGTGTTTTTGGCAGATATCCATATGGAACCATCCATCTAGCTCAAATTGCTAAAGACGAGTTTGGAGAATTCAAAGTACTAGACATAAACTTGTCTGATGACTTTAGTATGATGCAAGTGTTCTACTTAGACCGAACAACAAAAAACCTGTTTGTAGCACTTGTGAATACAAGTGTGCTATCAGCTTATGCTGAAGAGATTTTTACTGTTGCTAACAGGCATAGTCAGCTAACCCAGTTGTTGTCTCACCTGGACCAGACAATGGTTTCAATAATTGAAGCCTGGGAGCATATTTTGTTAGAAATGGACACTAAAATGGCTTATTATGCTGCATCAGTACCTGAAGGAGGTGTTTCGGCTGATCTCTTAGAACTACTTATGCTAGGTTTGTAGCATCAACTGCCCCTCTAGCATGGTAAGGTTTATCTACCAAGTGATAAACGATTTTTGTCGCGGTGGCTAGCACGCTTAATTATGTCGTGGTATTTTATCCACACTTGGTTATTGAGTAGACAATTTATCTATTGCCCCAGTGTGGTAATGCATATTCACTCTTTTGACAGTTCATTGGAATAAAATACTCTTCTTTAAACTAAGTACTTATGTATTTTGGTATCCTCTTGTGTTTATGCGCCATTCACGATAAATACGATAATCCGACCAAAGCACTACAAACACTTTTTACTAGTAAGGTGCTTGACATCTTTAAGAAGAAGATGAAATAGGACATCTTAAAACTGAGAATTTTAAAGAAATGAAATTAATAATATGGATTTTTTTTTGTTATCACCACTACTGTATGTTGTGAGACAAAATTAAACCTAGGATTAATTTTATGTTTCGTCACTAGCATGTTAGGGCCCGCGATAAAATAAGTCGTGACCAAGTTATTTATCCAAAGAACATTATGGTTTGTAAATCTCAAATACTTGAAACAAATTTTGATATGTTTTAGGGGTACCATCAGATGAACTGGAATTGTTTCTCCTTCAAGAACTAACAGCGAAAGGATTGAAAAAATTTGGAAGTTCAGTAGAGCTGAGTTATTCAACAATTCAGAAGTTAGTTTTAAAGCAACTGAATGTTGTTGGACAAAGTCTGACATATTATCTTGCTGAACTGAGAGGTCTTGCCAGAATTCCAGATAGATATAAGGTTGTCTTCGAAATTTTTGTTTTTTGTACTTATTTTACTTATACCTGTTTTGTTTTTCTAAAATAATACATATTTTCTTGCAGATACTTGGTATTGAAGAAGCTACTGTGACCGAAGCAATCAAAGCATGCTGTGCATTCCTCAACAAAAGCTTGGAGCTTCAGCAAGTAATTGACATATCCATGAGGAACTACAAAGCTTTCTTTAGGTGGTTATTTGTTGTAATTGTGAGATTGCTTGATGAACAAACACCAAGTGAAATAGTCAAGATAAACCAACAAGAGCTAACACACATTGCTGAGTTTCTTTATAACTTTGATAACATCCAAGTTGAAAATAATGAGAATGTACCAGAAAAACCAGTAAAATTTAATCTGGAACGATTAGGGCAGTATCTTCTGGACCAAGATTTAACAATATTGACTGACAATGATGATAATCCTTGGCATAAGTTTCTTGGAGAAAACACTTGCTTGCTAAAAGATAATGAGACCATTTTCTCGATGTCCGAATTTCGTAAGTTCTCCCTTGTGCAACAGCAAAAGTTTTTAAAAATGGCTATTCACAAAGTTTTTGATGTCACTGATAAAGATACCGGAAAACACTTTTCAGTTTTGTACAACATAAAATGTTATGAAGATAAAACAAATTCTTCCATCAAGGATAATCTGAGAGTGTCTCAAACATTTGATTCAACTCAGCAGAGATATATGATGGCCATCACAAATAATGCAAATGAAAGTGATGGGATATGCTTCATGACAGTTGCTATCAAAGAGAAGTCGTGTGTTGCTTCAGCAATTAAATATTATATTACATCAAGTTTAATACAAGAGCCAAGTAAAGAACAAATGGAAATGGAAAATATTGCAATATTGGACCTCCAATTTTATTCTGCTGATTACCTATCTGTATTAATAAAACACCCACATAACTGTGAAAGTTCTATATTTGTGCAACTCCCACTTAAAATTGCTTTGGATAATGCCAATGAGTTCAACATCAAAGCAAAGTCCTGTTTATTCAATGAGAAAATATCGCGAAGAAATATTACATCTCTGCTGGACCAGGGCATTTATACAATTTTGGACAAGATGAATGGTTATAGGATAGCTGTATCTGGTGGTCGCAAAGTTTCTGTGGTTCTATCCAAAAGTCACAGAAAAGTACGGGTTTACGAAATGGAAGCAGATGGGGATGATGATGAAGATGAAACTCTTGACTCCACACAGCAATCACTCTCAGCTACAAATGAATCTTCATACAGAAGTGATCAATAATTTAAATTTTAGGGCTATACTGCGATTTTGTGATCTACTTTCCTATTCATTGAATGTTTATATCCAGTTTTTAACAAAAATAAAACTGGTCTTAGAAATGCTTAAGTTTTTTTATTTAGAATTCTATTATATTAATCAGTTCTATCTAATTTAAGTTCTATCTAAAGGAGGCTTTTACCCTTGGAGGGGCCACATGACAATGATTATAAAAATAAACTAAAATATATATATATAATTATTATAAAATAAAACAAAAATTGTAATGTGGAAATAAAGCTACAATAATAATAATAATAATCTAATTTATTAAATACCTCTATACAGTACAAAATTACTATTCGCACATGAACAGACGAAATATTAACAGAATTACATTATTATGTTATAGATTCTAATATTATATATGTTCTGTTTATTTGACCTTGCAATATGTTAAGAACAAGTCCTATATTAACCTACTATATTAGACTAGCCGGTGACTTAATTTGAATATTTTCAAACACTGAGTTAAAGTCTGTGTCCAAGCCTTGATTGTCTATGCCATAGAAAAGATGCTCCGACGATGGGTTCCTGCTCGGGCCTGCTACTGGCTCTTTTTTGGAAGTAGATGTGGTGGTTGGATTGTATATTTCGTCACCATCCTCTTCTTCTGTATCATCAACTATTAAAAAACCATCGAAACTGTTAAACAACCTATCAACGGCATAAATAAAACACCAACAAAAAAAAGAGACCAGCTTTCTAGTTCCCCCTAAACATTTTGTTGTGTGTATTGAGCAAAAGGTAAAGGGTTATTGTAAAAAATATGTAGGATCAATTTGTAATTAAGTAGGTTCACTAAGCAAGAACAAAATAAATTACCTGCAATGATAGAGTGGCCATCATATTTGTTCCAATCCTTCCTTAGTTTCCAGTATATTATGGCACAGCTGATCAACACAATAATGGACAGAACTATGGCCACTAGCTTCACTGCATCTAAACTTGAGAATGATGAGCCAGAGACAATCATCTCAACTTCACCAACTGACATACCAGACCCATCAAGCTTCTTTGAAATGCATCTGTAGGATCCTGATTCTGCAGGGGTGACATGCTGTAAAAAAGTTAATTTAAAAGTTTAACAATTGTTATATTATTTGCATTCGTAGATCTAACAGGACATCTTTGATATAAATTAACTAGTGCACTAATCTTTCAAGTACGACATTTGATAATAGAGCAGGTTATGAATCTATCAAAATTAATTGTCATCTCTGTCAATGTAATAAAAAGAATGGTTGTGTGTATAGCAGTACTCACGTTGATATGAAGTTTTCCAGAAAGCACTTCATACTTGTATTTGCTCTCATCATAGTCATTTGCAGGGCCAATTACTTTATCTTTACCAAACAGCCAGAAAAAGAAATTGTGATTGTAATCATTACTATTGCAGGTCAACACAGCAGTCTCCCCGGCAGCCACTGTCTTCACAGTTGAACCCTTTACTGACAAGTCCAGTGCTGACGGTATATCCATTGTAGAAAAAAAACTTATTTTGTATGTTTACCCAATCTGTTATATCATCAAGATACTCAGTGGAGTGAGTGAAGTGTTTCACATATGTAAACATATTATGGTGACACTGAATGTGTGCCAAGTTTAAAATTATCTATCATCAGCACACAAAGTCACATGCTCCATGACTTTGTTGTAGGAAGCACAGAGTTTATTCACACTGACTTGTTCTTGTCCTTCAAATACACCCTTAAATTATAGATGAGGAATGTCTAAGTAAATATTATAGCCACTTAGTACCTACTGCTTCCACTAGAATGTTTTATAAGGTGCATAAACACCTCTACACTTAACACAGGTAGCAGCATCCAAATCGGAGTCATGACAACATAAATTGGAAGATTTCCTTTCGTGTATTCCAGTTTGATGCAAATAATGATTTGTGCAGCCATTTTCAATCCTATTGCTGCTATATACCACACGTGTTTATTAATTGTGCCTCTAAATCTCTCTATGCCATTTCGACAGTGGGATATCATATGGAATAAGACGTAAATTAAAAGAATGCTGTCGTAAACCCACATAGGAATAAACACGATAAACCAATTCCAGTGTGTTCTAGATTCTAATCGAAGACAAAGCAGTATTAGGAACACTAAAAATATAAACCACGTGAAAAGAGCTCTGTGAAGTATAGCCATTTCGCTATTAACTATTAATATTCTGAGCACTATTATTAGACTGTTTTTATTATGAAATAAATAATAAGCCAAATACCGAATTCTTTGACGTTTTTGACGCAATGGTCGGTCAATGACAGCTTGACAGCTGTCAGAGTTTTTTTACATAGTTCACCCGCAAAGGATAGACAAAGGAATCTAAGTCCATACAGCCATATCTGTTGTTTTAAAACGTGTACCTACTGTATGTACATGTGTGTTCGTCATTCCCCTCGAAAAGTGGCAGAAAGTGCATAGATAAGTCAAAGGCGCCTTCCGTCTGTCTGCTTTATGAATTCAAGTGAAAATGTTCACATTTCCTTTGTTTGTTATCTCCAAGAAGCCGCCAGTTTCACTTTATGGAAGGCATGCACAGCCCCCATACTACGAAATTCGAAAATCGAAGTTTGTATCGTATCATCCCGCTCACTCTCGTGTTAAAGGGACGGCACGATACGAAATTCCAATTTTCGAATTTCGTAGTATGGGGGCAGCTTACAAAACATGACCAGGACAGACGGGTGACTATGATGGTATTCTCTTTCTATGCTGTAACAGGATTTTTTTGAAAATAAAATTAACTGTGTTGGCTGCACGGCTTTCGTTTCCTGTGTTTATCCATGAAAGTTATTATAACAAAATTACTGACTGAAATGACATTTCGTATCGTATATAAACATAGTTTGCCGACAAGTGCAGCCTTTTCGTAAATTTTAATAATTCAATGACGTTTTAGTTATTAATCGCTTACTTTTAGTCTTAATAATGATAGTACAAATTGTCCTAATAGTTACAACTATTAAATGTTTATTTATTCCTCTTTAGTAAGTGACCTTTCATATTTTATAATGTACATTTCGAACTTGTTCGTTTATTTAATTTTTTATCATAAAATGTAATGGTTTTAATATACATGTAAACATAAAGAAATAATGCAACCATCTCAGGTATCATTTGCATACAATGTTATGCGACACTAATTAATTATAAAGTCTAATTGTTAGTCTCAATTCATTAACACGTGCGGTGCTCGGTATCGCATTCGTCATCTCTTTCGTCAAACGGTGTAAGATGGCACGTGAAAGAGATGGTGAATGCGACGGTGCGTGCGCTAAACAAAAGCCTACAGTATTATTTTAAATTGTGAGTAGTTCTTTAATAAACACAATCTATTTATTTATTTGTCAACTTCTTGAATAGTATCTGAAATTTTACTTAAATTACGAGGATGCAAAGATTAAAAATGATTTAGTTGTACTTTATAGAAAAAAGGTTAGTTTTTCTGTCTACCGGTTTATTATTTCTAGTTGTTAGTTATTTTTAACCTCTCATTCAAAATTTTTATAATGGAATACACTAATGTCTAAATGTTGTACTTATTTCAGCCATTCTACGGACTTTGAAGTTCACAGAAACTGGTTGGCATTAACACACAACCTCTCTGTAAGCCAGTGGTACTATGACACCACTTCAGAATGGACCTTGGACTACCCTCCATTCTTCGCTTGGCTGGAATATGGACTATCATTTGTGGCAAAATTGTTTGACCCCCAAATGTTGTATTTGACCAATTTAAATTATGCATCTGATATGACTGTAATATTCCAAAGATTATCTGTGATTATCTTAGATTTTGTGTATATTGCCGGTGCAAAGAGGTAAGTGAAAGACAACTTTCTCATGAATGACAATTCTGTGTTCTTGTCTAACATGCAATCAGCTATCATATAATTTTTTTTCTTTTTTCATTTAATTATTAAATATTGATTTGTTCCATTTCAGTTGCTCAAATCTTATTAGTGATGGTAAGCTTCTGGTGTTTATTCTGCTGATATCAAATCCAGGTCTCCTGATGGTGGACCATATTCATTTCCAATACAATGGAGTTTTGTATGGCTTCCTACTTTATTCCATGTCCAATATGATAAGAGTAAGTATGATTCAACCTTCACATTGAACAGTAGGTTTAGGTACTATCAAAGACTTTTAATTGCTGACCTAACATAGAATGTTTTGTTTTATTTTCCATGATAAACAATGCAATGTCACTATGAAGTTACTGTGATAAGGTTCCATGGTGGGTCAGAAACTAAAGTCTTACCCTGTTATTCATAAATCTATTTTAACTAAAATGCTGTTAACATTAGTTTGTCCTTTGACACATTGACATTTCTGTTAGTAAGAAGAAGACAAAACCTATTTTAGCTAATGGAGGCTTGAGTGAATAAGGCCCTTCCACTACAGTCAAGCCAATTTATAAATATTGAGGGCCTTATTCATAAACGTCACTCAAGCCTCCATTAGCTAAAATAGGTTTTGTCTTCTTACTAATGGAAATGTCAATGTGACAAAAAAGGACAAACAAACTTTAACTGCATTTTAGTTAAAATAGGTTTACAAATAATGGGGTAAATATCCAACTATGTCAGTCATGTAACTAACCTTTGCCTGGGAAAAGATAAGAAATGTTTATTTCCAACTAATTCAGAAGTCCAGCAATTAAGTATTTTTTATTATCTGTTGTACTGTTTCAGGGTAACTTCATCAGTGCAGCCATATGGTTTACAGTGTTGCTAAATTTGAAGCACATATATCTGTATGTTGCGCCTGCGTATTTCGTGCACTTGCTCAGAGCATACTGTTTCACTATATCGACTAATGATGGAGTGCACACTCCATGGTATTCATTTTCCTTTATAAACTTGTTTAAAGTTGCAATTGCAGTGATCACAGTTTTTGTCCTGTCCTTTGGGCCTTTCATTGATCATATACCTCAGGTAATTAACATTTCTTTAATACCCTACTTTATGCATAACTGTTGGGCAAAGACCTCTACTTTTTTCGCCACCATAGTACAATATCTTACAATTAAAAATAAAATAAACATTATGTCTTGGCCTAGTAAGTTGTTTGGGAATAAATGGTCATATGAGTTATGTGTAATATTTGTGTTCATGTCCTACATCAACATGAATCTGATAGAGTGTCTGTTAAGATTTAATATAATTTATTTGAATATGTTTAAGATAATGTCAAGACTGTTTCCATTCAAAAGAGGCCTGTGTCACGCGTACTGGGCTCCAAACTTCTGGGCGTTGTACAATTTTTCTGATAAACTGCTTCAACATGGTTGTGAGTATATTCGTCGAACAACTCATGAATCAATTAAAATAGTATGATGAAGTATAGAACTTGTACTATTATGTATTCTGTGGTATAGATAAAAATATGTTTTTTTTTCCAGTGCCCAAAGCTGGGATTGCTGTTCCGAAAGTAGAAGCTTCAATGACTGGTGGTCTAGTGCAAGAGTTTGAGCATGCAGTTTTGCCGTCGATCAAACCAATCGTTACCCTGGTTCTCACTGCTGCAACAATGTTACCAGCTCTGATAAAACTCTGGCACCTTGGAGCTGACAGAAAGTACAGGACAGTGAGCTTTGTCAGGTTCGTTTGCATACTATTAAATATTTGAGGGGTATAAGTATAATCGCAAAAACTGTTTTGTCTATGTATATTAAATATGTCTTAATGTAAAAAGAACAGACTATTTCCCGGGCTGAAAAAAGGTATATATATAGGTATGCATATCGATGGTGGAAGTCTCAATTGACGTAAGGGACAAAATGCTACTTTTCAGGAGAGTGAAAATAAGTTTTTGGTAATTTTCAACCCTTCACAGCATTTTTAACATGAAACTACCGTGAGACTCAATCATACACACATGTCGGGAAACATCTCTGGCTAAACTCGACTTATATACGTGAGTGATCCGTTTCTTCACAGCATTGTTGATATTTAACTTAGCAGGACGTTATAATTACAAATAATGTAAAATTTCGTTGCTTTTTAACATGAAACTGAACGCATTTTCGTATTGGGCTTAATAAGAAAAATAGCTGCCCCTTACGCCCACGAAATACGGGTGTCATTACACTCATAAATTGTAAATAAATAAATAATGTCGAACCAATTTTTAGTCATAAAGGACATAATTATGTTTTATTTGTTAATTATTTGGACGTAAGTTCCCGTACTAAAATTTATAAAATTCGCGAAATTACTCAAAGAACCGCTTTAATTCATTGAAATAACGCGTAAAAGCCATATTTTTTTCATGACCCATTAAAAATATGATCAAACTGCCTCCTTTTGTTAGTTTTTGTTAAATTAAAAATCGTTTTAATTGCAGTAAATCGGCATCGGTGAGGCATCGGTTTTTTATGAGTATTTTCGGAAGCTTGATAAGTGAAGATGTAAAAATTTATTCTGACATCAGTAAACAACTCTATTCTTTAATAAGAAAATAAATAATCTATCTAATCTACAAAACATTGAGCTTTGTACGGTTTTGGATGCTTTCTGCTGTAGTCAATATAATTATGTATGCATAATGCATGTTATGTAATTTAGTTTTGATTTTGGTATCATATAGAACAAATTTAATACACGCGTTGATAGGTACACATTTACACAACAAATTTGATTTACGTGACTGACTCGACTGGCCGACCGTGCAATGCGTAAACGTGCTGTGCGTGAAATGTAGGTAGATGCTGCAGAAGGTCTAGTATAATCAACGGTCAAAAAGATGACGATCGCGTTTGCGTTTACGTCAGATTCACTATGGGCAAATTAGCAGCGCCACTGGTGGCACGTAACGACAATAAACAATTCTCATTGCTATTTGACACTTTAACGCAAACGCGTTCGAGACGTATTTTTTGATCGTCGATTACACTAGAGATTCAGCGAAGGCCGCGGCGAGATCAAACAAGTTGCGAACCAAGGGTGTAACGTGCAAGTATAAACACTAAACGTATATGAAACGTATAAAATTATAGCGTAACTCGACACCATTTTGTAGTAAGGGTCAACATTTTGATGTAACATGCAAGAAATACTTACAGTCAGTTCGGTTACGCCCGTTAACTACGTGTTTTTTATATATTATTTGTTATAAAATATGGGGTGTAAAGGGTAATGAAACAATAATTGACCCATACATTTTATTATATTTGTTGTGCTTTATTTTTTACGATATGCTCCGAGGCGTAAAGCACATGTAAAACTGCCACGGCCCCTTACAACACAAATAATACAAAATATTGAATTTAATGTCCGTTAAGCTGTTTTATTTTTAAATTATAAATGTTAACAGCGAAAGTAAGGGGCGTATCGTAACTTGAATACCTACTACCAATCGACAG
This sequence comes from Clepsis dumicolana, assembly GCA_963691665.1. Classification (NCBI taxonomy): domain Eukaryota; kingdom Metazoa; phylum Arthropoda; class Insecta; order Lepidoptera; family Tortricidae; genus Clepsis; species Clepsis dumicolana. The sequence goes on from OY829506.1 coordinate 8,212,817, forward strand.
AGAGAAAAAAATTGATATAATGTGAACAGTTGCGTTTTGAATTCTAAAGCCCATGATTATATTCCCCATTAATAAAAACCGGCCAAATGCGAGTCGGACTCGCGCACGAGGGTTCCGTAGAAAGATGCCCTGCTCTTAAGCAAAATGTACGCAGTGTGGGGTTAACTTATATTGGTCTGCGAAATCTACAGACAGACATAAAAAATTAAGATTTTCAGACTTTTCGGAGTGGTTGTGCCATAAGAGCTACCTTCATACCAAATTTCAAGTTTCTAGGACCTCTGGAAGTACCCTTTAGGTTTTTGGAAATCGGCAATTTGTATGGAAATGGCCTTTTTAATTACTGTATCTTTTGATTGCGTTGACTTAGAAGGTTGATTTTTCGACAGCTTCAAGGGACCGCAGGCTTGAGTATTTGATATTAATTTCAGCATGCTACCTCCACGCGTTCCAGAGAAAAAGGGTCTTGACAGACAGACAGACAGACAGATGGACGGACGGACGGACGGACGGACGGATGGACAGACAGATAGACAGGCAGACAACAATGTGATCCTATAAGGATTCCGTTTTTCCTTTTGAGGTACGGAACCCTAAAAACCGGCAAAAAGCCTATCGGGTATGGGTTATTTATGAGGGTATGTATCTCAAAATAAAATCAATTCACCGCTTTGACTGCACCTGTCTCCCAGAAATATATTTCTTCTTTTCATAAGTGTGTAATTTAAATTTATGTATTTTTTTGCAGATGTATGGTGGTATGTGCTACTTGTTCATTCGTGTTCGGTTGGCATGTACACGAGAAGGCTATACTATTAATTTTAATTCCAATGAGGTAAGGAAATTATGTCTACTCGCTTCTTCTATTCATAATTTCATATTTCGTCTTGATATTTCAACCTTTATGATTTTTTTTGTTTCAGTTTTTTGTCAGTGCTGGGTGATGTCGATGGCAGATTGTTTCTTATTCTCTCAACGGTCGGACACTATTCTTTATTTCCCCTATTATACCCAAAAAGTCTGTTATCAATCAAAATATTTATGTTACTGACGCATTGTGCGATTGCGTTTGGTAATATACCAACGTTATACGAGCCGCAAAAGCCAAAGAAGAAACCTAGACGCAGCTTCCTTCGCCTTCCTATGCTCGGCCCCATAGAGTCACTATACGTGTATGGATTCATCGTATTGTGCGTTTATGAGAACTTACTTCATACAATTTGGGGCTTGGATAAAACCCTGCCATTTTTACCATTAATGTTAACCTCGGTGTATTGTGGTATAGGAGTTCTATATTTCTTTGTCTCCTATTACTACTACTTTATTTATTTTAATGTCAGCAAAGTACCCATGCTGGGCACGGGGAACCTGACGCAATATGCCAAGAAAATCAATTAGGTTGTGACACAAGTAGTTTTGCCTGACTGTGGAGATATAGTACTGGAGAGAAAGAAAATATTATGTAGTTTTCAGATGCTATACACGCATTTGACACTAAAAGAGTGCCCATAGCGTGTAGATAATTTTGCCCTCTTACACTTTTTCGGTAGTTATGCTGCTAACTCTACCTATACGGTTGAACTTTAGGGTATTTTAGACGCATTATTCTGTATCCAGTACTAAATGTTCTCAGATTCATAGCATTAGAAGAATAGCAATGGTTTAAAATAATTACAAAATGTAAATTATGATAAGTACTTAAGTTTGTAGATATCTTGATAATTTTATATTAAATTCATACAGCTGTTAAATATTTTAAACTAGGCTTAAAAATGTTAAATTCGACAATCACTGTTTTATTCATTCATTTCTTGTCTGTAGGTATAGGTCGCGCGGCGAATTAAGATCGCTGGGCAAAAGTGGAAGGGGCATGCGCAGAAGTCAATTCTTTGGTCTATTTGGTTGCGCAGAGGAGTGAGGGGAGGGTGCGCGCTGGCGCCGACACGTTATTAGTAGATCAAGTCGTTCTTCCCCTCCCTCGCTTCGTTTACGCGTCTCGTGTCTCTTGGGTACTGTTGCGTACGGATTATTTTACTATTAGTAGTAAGTACGTTATGATGTAGTTGGTGAAAAAAATGCCCAAGTTTAAAGTTTGTACACGGCAAGCCAGAAAAATGGTATAGGACGTGAATTGTTATGTTAAAAAGGAAACTAATTAAATCATGGGTAATTTAAAGCAGGTAAAAATACTACCAAGATTCTGAATAAACATACTAGCAAAATAAGTCACAAGCAAATGCGAGTGTTATATGTTAGGTGACTAAAGGTACAAAAAATGCGAAATAAGAAAAATATGTTACAAAGAAATACACTCAGAACTTAACAATTTTGTGCGCAATTGTACAGATGCGCTAAATTGCCCCCACCAGTTTCGCCGAGCGATCTTAATCCACCGCGCGGCCTATAGTAGGTTTGTACTTTTTCAGACAAAGCCAGACACTTGTTTATTTATTGAAATAGTTGTCAAACCATGTAATTTACGATACCAACCACTCAGTTGGAACACAAGTTGTGTAAAGTTGTGCAAGGTAAAAGTTGATGATCAACATCATCAATTTTTACCTTGTCTAATAACATTAGTTTATACAACTGTTACATAATATACGGGTCCTTAAAAGACGAGTGTGGTTTTATAAAACGAGGTAAAGCCGAGTTTTATAATAAGATCACATGAGTGTTTTAAGGCCTAAATATGTAGAGTTGCATACATTACTTTATCTACACACATATTATGAGTACTCTAAGATGGGTTCGGAAACCGAAGTCATATCATACCTGTCACAATTTGGATTGTTTTTTAGGGTTCCGTACCTCAAAAGGAAAAAACTGAACTGTTTCGTATAAGTATACCTACAACTTTTTTTTTGTAAATTGTGTTGGTTTTTTAAGATGTTCCAAATTTGAAACTCATAACGACATCGAATTCGATGTTGACACATTGCGTTACTGCTGTCGAAATGCTGGTCATTTTCTACGGTATTTGAACGCATTATAGAGAACTTATGATATGTGTATAGATAAATAACTTTTCAAGCTCGTAAAAACGTCAACAATTTGTTCTTTGCTTAATTTTGGCGTGTCCACTTGTCTAGGTACCTACCTTGCCTACTCTGATACGTCTATACTAACTAGGTATATCTGTACTCCGTTTATATGTATTAAGATTTGAATTAATGGTTAAACTATCACACGTTTTTCGGCAATTTGAAGACTAGGTAAATATAAAATAGAAAAAGGAAGTTTTCTTAAGAAGCTTCCCTGAGAGGATGACCTTGAACACTTCGCGCCCTCCTCACCCCGCCTCACTTCTACTAAATAACTTCGTTTTAGTGACGACATCTATTAAATATTGGTCTAACTTTATTTTACACAGTGTTCTCACAAATAACGCGTCTTTTCGAAAAAATTTTTTTTTTCAAAATTCGCACCGATTACGTAAATTACTTCTTTAAATTTTTTAAAATATTCTAAATAAAGGCCTGGTGCCCAGCAGTGGGACGTAAATAGGCCGATGATGATGATAGTGATGATTATGAAAAGGTATTTTAATAATGTTAAACATAGAAATCCTAGCCTATTAAATTCTCTATACATTGGTGTCTGTCACAAGTCAAAGTAAATTATGCTTATGATGTAGTAACAGAATACTAATTGCAACTTGACTTGTGATGCAGATATCATAAGTATTAAATAGGAAAAAAAATAATATGAAACATAGAAAAACAAGTTAAGATGTTATAGATACTTAATGTATTTTGTTTTTATCGTTAAAATAATTTACAGAAAGGCTCTTAAAACAGCCATTTCAGCGTCTGGGTCAGGGAAGCGCCTTAAAAACGTGTGCAAATTTGAACGTTACATTTCTATGTATTTATTTAAACTTTCGCGATTTCCACAAAAAAAAGATTAAATCCCGTGAATCATGATAATGCATTACATTTCTAGTCTTAAAATAAACTGAGTATAAAGGCTACTGTACCTATTTATTTTGTACGTCAAAGCAGCTGTTTTAGGCTAGTTATTTTAATTTTAATTATGAATCTTATCACATTTCCATATTTAGCTTTGTACTTACTTACCTATGTTCTTGTAAATTTCATAGAAATCGGTTTATTGAAAACTCACAAAAAACAGACATAATTTTTTTAGCATTTTTAAATTATTTTCTTATACTACTTAGTACTACTTAAGCATTATGTTTATTTAAGGAACTCTGCTAGTCGATCTTTACGAGTATTCCTGGTGTTATCATGAAAATATTTGTGAATACGTGTTAATTCGACTGGCGCCGATTTGGGATAGACACTAACTCTGTGTTATGTTAATATTAAGTCAGACGATACAAATAAGTATGGTAGAGTAAAAAAATGTTGTCCACAGATCAGGCAAAAAAAACACTCTTATGTCAATATGATAAACACTGACATGTAAAATCATTTCTCAATTCAACTATAGGTACCTACGTTAAGTTAATCCCAAGTTACTGTCAAACCCAGGGGATCGATTTTGGAATCTCACTTGGTGACTAAATTTTCACCCATGACAATGACATCATCATCATCAGCCTATTTACGTCCCACTGCTGGGCACAGGCCTCCTCTCGGAATGAGAGGGCTTGCTTTGCTTTGACGATTGCTTTAGAAATCAGTGAATTTAGTCACCGGGAGAGATTGAAAAATCGACTCCCAGGTCGTTTCGACGCAAGTCGGCCTTATTGACCTTATTGTACATAAATAAATAAATGTGGATCTATTTACTTTTTTTGCATTAACTATTTCCGTAACCATTGACCTACAGATAAACTACAAAACCGAGGCGTCGTTGAATGTAGAGATTACAGACTAAAGTATTCGAATAGCCTGTATTTATCGCACGTGTTGCAATTTTCCGGCATCAATGTCTGCGATTTGCATCAAACAGCTGGCTTTTACGGTCTTGTTTATTTTAACCATTTCAGTAATAGATGTAACTTTGTGTACTTGGGTAAGACAGGAAAGGCTTGAAGGGACACGTATCCGTGTTTACAGAGAATAAAGGCAAGGCGCACGTCGATCGCGGCATGAATATTCAGTGGAATAAGACGCGACGGAATTAAGGGGTGCGCTCGTTTAGCGTCGCACCGCTGTAGCTGGCAGTTCCGATTGAAGCAGACCACCATTTTTCTGTTTTAGCCTTAACACTCGATGCCATGAGTGAGTATCTCGCTGAGATGAAAATGCCTGGGATTGTCCCCTCCACTGGCCGAGCCTGCGGTAACCAATCTTGTCTATGAGCTGGTTGCTGAATTCAACTTACGTACGTAAGTAAATTCCTGGTACCTACTTAATGAAGTTGTAATAGAATAATAGTAGATTGCACGTGCATAAAACGCGCCATTTTACACGAGACCTCCGAGATATTCAGATACTTAAGTTTAAAATCCGAAAGGAAGATATCTAAATATACCTAGGTAACAAAAGTCCGAGTTCAGTTCGGCATCTTGAGAGACGGCGGCTATAGTGTAATCAACCAATTGATACACTATTAATGTCAATTGGGTGATTGCAAGGCATGTCACGGGATCGTTTTGACGTGCGTGTGAGTTAGTAGACAATTATTTGCTTCTGAGAGTCTTACATATTATACTTACTGAACATACCTATTTAAGTAACAACTTTTTGAAACAGCGTCTTTTCTTACTTGAGTAGTGAGTTCCCTCAAGGAAAATATCTAACTCATAGATCTACCTACTATTCAATGCTTACATCTAGTCGTGAAGTTTGTGTGTGACTTGTGAATCCTTGCAGTTATACAAACGAAAGATTTTTAGTTAAGTACTTAGAGATGGGCATCGCCGAAAACATCCGATCTGAATTTAAAGGGAGACACTGCATAAAGTGTTAGGTATTTAAGTACCTATAAGTTATAGTTAGCTTAGGTGTAGGTACCGTTATACCGTTTAGTATAAGATGTACTTCAAATTCAAATTCAAAATTCAAATTCGTTACTTACTGTGCTCTTGATACATAGATCTCTTTGTAGGGTTCCGTACCTCAACTCAAAAGGAAAAAACCGGCCAAGTGCGAGTCGGACTCGCGCACGAGGGTTCCGTAGAAAGATTTTAACGCTTTTCCCCAGTGTTTTAAGAAGTCCAGTGTTAGCAGAGCCCAGCTTCTAAGCAAAATGTACGCAGTGTGGGGTCAACTTATATTGGTCTGCGAAATCTACAGACAGATGTAAAAATTTAAGATTTTGAGACTTTTCGGAGTAGTTGTGCTATAAACATACATACCAAATTTCAAGTTTCTAGGAAAACTGGAAGTACCCTTTAGGTTTTTGGATTTCGGAAATTTGCATGGAAATAGCCTTTGTAATGATTGTATCTTTTGATTGTGTTGACTTAGAAAGTAGATTTTTTCACGGCTTCAAGGGACCGCAAGAGAAAAAGGGTCTTGACAGACAGACAGACGGACAACAAAGTGATCCTATCATTTTTTCCTTTTGAGGTACGGAACCCTAAAAACAGAACCCTATAACTTCGTTAAATATGTCTGTCTGACAAGACCCTTTTTCTCTGAAACGCGTAGAAGTCCCTAAGGAGCATTCGAAAATTAATATCAAATCAGGCCTGCAATCCCTTGAATCTGTGAAAAAATCAAACTTTTTAAGTCAACGCAATCAAAACCTATGGGGCATTTCCCGTTGTCCTATAGAAATTTGAAATTTCATCATCATCATCATGTCAGTCGAAAGACGTTCACTGCTGGACATAGGCCTCCCCAAGGCTCTCCACTCAGAACGGTCTTGTGCTTTCCGGATCTTTACTAGGTCGTCGCTCCATCTTGATGAAGGCCTACCGACAGCTCGTCTCCCGGTCCGCGGACGCCATTCGAGAACCGTCCATCAATCCTGCGAGCAATGTGCCCCGCCCACTGCCACTTAAGTTTCGCAATTCTTCGCGCTATGTCGGTAACCTTAGTTCTACCTATTGCTTGTAATTTGGTATTAGTGGTATTAGGTAAAGTATCTATTAGCACAAATAATGAGATCAATGTGAAAATCTTAAATTTTATGTCAGTGCAGTGACCAATATAAAATGGCCCTATACTGCGCACATTTTGCTTAGGAGCAAGACTCTACTAGCACAGGATAGATGAACTAACTATTTACGTACCTAACGCTAACTACAAATTTGTACGGAACCCTCGGTGCACGAGTCCGACTTGCACTTGGCCGGTTTTTATCCTACTGTGTACGGCTATTTTCTAATAAAATGTTTTAATATTTAATCACGATAAACCTGAATATTTTCCCGTTCACACACCAGTAAGTAAAGTTATTCGTAATAGGTTCAATCGCTCGATTCATCGGATTGGAAGTTTGAAAATAAAAGTGAAATGGAGTGGAAGAAGCTGCTCATTCGGATTCGTGATTCAGCATTTTATTAACTAGGCCCATCATTATTATAAAGGCTACGTGTACATAAAAGGTATTTTTAATTCTAAGACATTAATTTAATGACCATGGCTACTCCAGAAAGTTACAGTTCTATTCTAAGATTGTACCTACCTAGCAAAGATTGTAAAGCAAATATTAATTCTTGGGTTCATCCACTGACGAATAAATTGAAAAGGACACAGAAAGAAGTGTTTAGTTATAGGTGTTTCCGGGGACTCTAGTAAAAAGTTAGGTAATGAAAACTTCAAAATATTCGTCCATTCAATCGCATTTTAATCTACTTGCAAGACAATATAGGTGGCCATTCAGATACCTAGGACTACATTTGACTTGTATAAGGCAATAAATCTACTAATTTATTGAATCAGGCGTTACTTTGCGGAGGTCCATATTTATGAACTAAAAAAACAATTACTTTGCTCACCCGCGACCACTAATGACAAATAGTTATATCTGTGCGGCAAATGTATGTTTCCATGCAACACCTCCACCTCCACTGCTACACGAATCAACACATGCCACACAGACCCAACTATCACCACCACCACTATACTAAACGCTGACGCGTTTCGGCACTCTCCACGAGGCCATTTACGAAGCACAACAACAACCGCTCAACATGCCACCACTTCCACTACTGACATATGTAAACCATGTACTCAACTTAGTTAATGACAAAACCAACATACCCACTAATATTTTATAAATTCCAAACTACCCTTTTATGTAAGTCCTAAACTACCCTTTTTTAAGAAATGAATTCCAAACTACCCTTTTTATTTTTATTTTTAATCTACGCCAGGTACCCCGTTATTTTTAACCGAGTACGGTAAAAAGAGAAGTCATGTTCTCATTATTACTATGACACATTATTAAAATTAGAACCAAGTCGTAACAAAGGCGAAGAAACCAAATTAACTTGTTCATTAATAATAGACCCCATGTTGTTGTACCTAATTATTTCCAATTGTTCTAAAACCGATAGCCGCAAACCCTTATCACAATAATGTAAAATTTCGTACGTATCTGAGTCTAACAACGAATGATTCGTTTCTAATAAATGCTTGGCAAAGTTTGATTTCTCTGGATGATCATGCCTATATGACGAGACATGCTCTTTAAATCTAGTATCAAAGCTTCGACCGGTTTGTCCAATGTATACTTGACTACAGTCGCCACAAGTGAGTTTATATACGCCCGACCAGTTCCCTTTATCCACCTTTTCTTTGTTATTACAAAGTCTAGAACGTAAAGAATTAGTAGTCTTAAAGGCAACATTGATGTTATTTGATTTTAAAATATTATAAATCTTGTCAGACAACCGGCCAACATAAGTAATACTAGATCTAAATTTGTTAGTAGGCTGAGATGGCAACGCAGAGTAAAGCATGCTATTCACTATCCGTCCCTGCTTCTTTTGAACCAGACTATTAACCATTGCTGTACTATAACCATTTGTTGTTGCTATCTGATATATAGTATGTAACTCAGAATCATAATGCTCTTTCGAAAGAGGTACAGTTAGTAGTCTATGTACATAACAATGGAAAGCAGCCAGTTTATGCTGCCATGGGTGAGTAGAATTTGCAGGTATGACAGTATCTGTGTACGTAGGCTTACGGTAAATTTGAAACTGGTGCCTATTATTTACTCTTGTAATAGTTAAATCCAGAAAATTTAATGAACGATTTTCCTCTAATTCTCGTTTGAACTTTATTTTTGGATGTTTGTTATTGAGAGCACTAATAAACAAATCTAGCTGCCTCATACTCCCCTTCCAACATAAAATTAAATCATCAACATACCTATAATAATATACTAAATTGCTGTTCCCCACTATATATTGTTTTTCAAAGTTATCCATAAAAACGTCAGCCATTAAATGACTAAGAGGTGACCCCATTGCTAAACCATCACTCTGCAAATAATATTGACCATTATATCTGAAATAATTTTGTTTCATGCATAAAGTTACTAATTCTATTAACTCACAAACCTCCCCCGGATGTAAACGCTTCCTTTCTAAGTGACATCTAAGAATATTTAAGGTTTCACTATATGGTACGTTGGTAAACAAACTATCCACATCTAAAGAAAGTAATGTTGAGTTTGGCGGTATATTGATGTCTTTAATTTTATTTACTAAATCTGAACTATTCTTTAAACTATATATTGGCTTAAAAGAAAATTTTTCCCGAACAATGCTATTTAACTTCCTCGCTACTTTATACGCTGGAGCACTCACGTATGAAACAACAGGGCGAACAGGAACACCATCCTTGTGAATTTTAGGTAAACCATATAAAATGGTGCCTGCGGATTCATAGGAATCACATTGCTCCTCTTTTGTTCGGTGTCAAAGGTAAATGCAGAATTTTTCAGAAGGTTTTTTAGGTCTTTATGAAACGCGGCGGTGGGATCCCTACGTAAATTCAAAAAACCCTCTCCTTGAATGATGTCATTTACTTTATCATTATATTGACCCCTTTCTAAAACAACAACACAATTGCCCTTATCGGCCTTAGAAATTACCAAATCATTGTCATGGACCTTTTGCTGAATAGAACGTAATGAATGCAAGTCACCAACATCCGAAATACCCCCAGTAGAAGTTGTATTTTTTAATGAATTAGCAACCAAAACCTTAGTATCAAAGTCACCGCGATTACAAACAATCGCAACCTCAGAATCTACCGCCAAACCCTCCACTAATTTCTGACTAAATTTAGAGGGTAGGTTATATTTCAAACCTTTTTCCAATAACTGCACTTCACCTTCTACAAATTCGACATTAGTGAGATTTTTAACTCGAGGGTAGAAACCGTTACCGTTACTTGACTCACTATTATTGTTGTTCAAAAGAGACTGAGTTCCATTTCGCGTAAGCCTACGCAATTTATTAGTTTGGGTAACATACTTTTTATGTGCCTGCACCGAAGCAAAATATCTCGCCTTTTGGTCCAAAGTATCAAACTCAATATTATGCAATTTAAATACCAGTTCCGAATGTAGTACTCTAAGATGTAATTTTAAATTATCTCTAACACAAAACCAATGACGAGACTCCTCATTTAACCAAATCTTGCGAGCCTTATTTATTGCTATCGTAGCGGCCCTACTAGTGTTATTGCTATGTAAATTTATATAATTTGGTACAACATTTAAATGCTTACAACGTTGATTAAACCAAATGTTTTGAACAGCTAAACGGTGTTGTTTTGTTAACTTGATATATAAACGTGCCTGTACGGCTACGCTTGCCGATTTTAAATAATTTATTGAATCAGGCGTTACTTTGCGGAGGTCCATATTTATGAACTAAAAAAACAATTACTTTGCTCACCCGCGACCACTAATGACAAATAGTTATATCTGTGCGGCAAATGTATGTTTCCATGCAACACCTCCACCTCCACTGCTACACGAATCAACACATGCCACACAGACCCAACTATCACCACCACCACTATACTAAACGCTGACGCGTTTCGGCACTCTCCACGAGGCCATTTACGAAGCACAACAACAACCGCTCAACATGCCACCACTTCCACTACTGACATATGTAAACCATGTACTCAACTTAGTTAATGACAAAACCAACATACCCACTAATATTTTATAAATTCCAAACTACCCTTTTATGTAAGTCCTAAACTACCCTTTTTTAAGAAATGAATTCCAAACTACCCTTTTTATTTTTATTTTTAATCTACGCCAGGTACCCCGTTATTTTTAACCGAGTACGGTAAAAAGAGAAGTCATGTTCTCATTATTACTATGACACATTATTAAAATTAGAACCAAGTCGTAACAAAGGCGAAGAAACCAAATTAACTTGTTCATTAATAATAGACCCCATGTTGTTGTACCTAATTATTTCCAATTGTTCAATACAATTTAGAAGAACTGGGGGCTGGAAGAGAAACGACACTTACCTAATCTTACGTCTATTTAATTCTTAAGTCTACTTTTTTAATGCTCAACATTAGGTTCTTATATATATTTGAATAATCAAGAAATCAGAGTCAGAATCCCATTTCCTATTGTTATTCGGTGCTTCTTTTCTTAAGAAATGACAAAAAACGTCCTTCCAAGTTCACTGTCTGCATGTGATCGTAGCGCCACCCAACGTACGCAACATTCTAAGACCTCAGAACACAGTAAGACACATTGTATCCATCACAGTATGTCAGTATTCGCTACATCATGGAATCTACCACAAGTCAGCTTAGCCCGTCGATAAAACATGTTGCACACAAACGCACATGCATCTGTGTCGGTGCTGAGAGTACGAACGGTGGCTAATAGTGTACATGCAACCTACACCAAGTTATAGTTTACTGGAGGGTGCTATAGTTCATTCGCTATAAGAAAATAGTGATGCAAGGTAGGTACATACAGCTGTTCTAGTTGCTGGATTACAGATGTTTTTTATCCTTAGGTATTAGTTAGGGGGCAGCTCTAGGCCGATTAGCCACAATTTTCTTACGGTGAACGGAATAACTTCTGTACTTATTCCGAGACTAGTAATCCACAAACAATGTCCCGTCCACCGCCAAAACTGATGTTATGGATGATCTCTTGAATAACACTCAAAAGAGAATAACGATAGCGGTTCGCTAGCAACACTTTTTCTTGTAGTGTTTATTTTTCTAATTAGGTAGACCGGAAAGAAATACATGCATTAGTCTGCGTCTACTACGTACATTATGAAAAATGAGAATGTTCCTCTGTCGCCTGCTTACGGCTGAAGAAGGTCGGCAAAAAATGCAACGGAAACTAAGATTGTCATAATATTGTATCAAGTATGTTAATCATATTATATACATAATAATAATTATACAAAATACGGAGGCGGGATAGAGGACTTCAAAACCTTCACGAGCGAAGCAGCAGAATACCTTAGGAACAGTAAATTTGAGCTATGATAATATAAGTGTAATTTGTAAGCCATACGATAAATAAATAAATAATTATCAAAACCAAAAAACACTCGACAAAAAGTAAAACCACCTTCAAAAAAACTTTAGAAAAAAATACATAAAATAATACTCTAAAGCCACGAGTTTTATGGCCTAGCACTAGCAGAAATATGAAGTCGGTGCAGTGCGAGCGGAATATTCTTTGAATGAAGCAGAACGAAGATTTTTATTTTCAGAATTATCCTTCAACTTCTAACCTTTAAGGAGTTGTACCTTCCATCATCAGCTCATCATGAGATGATGACTTCCAGACGCAAATACTTGAATAACCTTAGAAAATATATGAAACGCATAGGTAATACGTGCCTATAAAATTTGAGGGTTGCCCTCGATTTCCCTAGGATCCCATCATCAAATCATAACTTGGTGACAATGGGACCACCTCAGGAGTATACCCTTTCGAATAAAAAAATAATTTTGAAAGGCGGAGTAATCGATACATACATAAAAAAAAACATACATACAGTGGAACGTAGCACCTCCTTCTTTTTTGAAGTCGGTTAAAAAATAGCAACGACTTACCTATTTCTCATAGAGTGGTTTTTAGAATAAATACAATTATCTTTCTTCAATATTCCTCTGATTCAAAAATCTTTTCAATTTTAAGAAACTTGAAGTACTTAACCGTACCATGAAAAAGCATGCCGTGATTTTAATTTAGTTGAAAGGCTTATCCATGAGCTATATGCTGGTGCGAGCACGTATCGCAGTTTACGTCCACGGAACACCGGTTTATGACTGAGGAGTAGATTGAACACTGCCCCCGGGTAAGGATTATATCAGCTTCCTACGTGCCCCCGGTTCAGCTTCATTTCTGAATTCGCCCTGGCGCGCTGCTAATTCTATTACCGGCTATACCTACTTACTATTGACCGCTTCGATTGTTCTTTTGTTTCGAGAGCTATCAGAGATGCAACCTACAGCTACCCAGTGGTTTAATCCCTCGTAAAATACACCTAACTACGAGTAGACTACAGTTACAACATCCCCTTTGAAATCCAATTCAAATGGTTGCTATTATTCTTACACGAATCATAACCAAAACTGACGGAAGTTGGTATTGTTTTTAGTTGTTTACCTCTTCACTCTCCTAAAGCATTAAAAACAGAAAACATAAATAAAATTGCACTTAAAAGTGACTTAGGGTTATGTCGTTTTAACGTACTCGGTTTCTCGTATGAAAAGATTAGATTGGTAGGTAGGTAGGTACCAGGTAGCTAGGTAATGGTGTCCTATCACTTTGTCGCCAGTCATTTAGCAAATTTTCGTTTCACAACCAACGATTGACAAATGCATCATTCCTAAAATTATCTTTACACAACTACTGATTTCGCAAATAATTTATTTTATCGAATAATAACTTCACAAATTTTCATTTCGTATCGTATAATTTCTCAATTAGGTTATTTTATAACGATATTAAATAGTCAACTAACGTATCACCTACCAACGTTTGATATATTACTTTGTCACTGGTTTTATTTTATTTGAATAAAATATATTAAATCGCCGTTACCTTTTAAAAGACTCAGCCCTTTTAAGGACGTTCGGGCGGACAGAGAGACTTACTGACGGAGAGAATGAGTAGGCTTACAATAGGTTTAGGTTAGGTTAGACTTTCGTCAAGGCGCGAAGCCGTCCAGAAATTGGGGTTGAGTATAATATTTTTCAACACATTTGCTCGAAAATTTTTGAAGTCCGGCTTAGAAGTCCAATTCAGAAATCAATAAGCAAGGAGCAATAAACTTACGGAGTTCGAGGATAAATTTCATACCCACCTTTCATGCCCTGCATTTCGTTACGCAGAAAGTCATTTTTACGGAACACTGTTTACCAATTCACGTTTTGCTAAATAACCGATTTTAAAAACGATTTATTTGTGAAATGAATATTTTTAAAATAATAATTTGTCTTTTCATATGTTTGTCAAGTGTCAAAGTTTCTAAATGTATAGTTGTCGAGTAATTATTTATAAAATGATCATTTTTTGCAACAACATGTTTGTGAAACGAATAGTATATGAAACGTTGGTTGTGAAATGAACTTTTGTTAAACAAGTTTCGACAAAACATTAGTGTAATAATTATAGTAATACTCACCTCTTTCAATGTTATATCTACATAATATTGATGAAACACAATACGACGATGGTGATGATGAATGCACATAGATTAATTCTCTAGATTTGTGTACTAATGGATCGAATGAGTAAATCAAAGTGTCCACCTACATATTTGAATAGGTCACTTCACTCACGTAGGTAATTGTTCAAATGAGAAGCTTAAGTTACTTCCATATAAAATGTTTAAGGAAAGAGTCATAGGGACTTAAGTATTTTAGTTTCGTTGAATCCATTTGTGCCATCTGTAATGAATTCATCTATTTATTGTATACTTAGTCAGGGGTGTTAGTCTCCAAGGTGATAGCGTTATGCTTTTACGGCGGTTTCGGCGTTAAATGTAGAATTTTCGATACAGCTCTATTTAGACACTTCGAATTTGAAACTGAATCTTTCCCCCAGTTCCACGACAGTTCTAATTCGATCTATCTTCTTTCTAGGTAAGGTAGGTAGGTTTCGTTTGTTTTTGTTTTGAACAAATTTTCAGAGTCCGTAAGTACTCGTAAGCATAAGAATTGTTTGCCGCGGTCGACATAAAGTACTCTGCCTTGTCTTTTAGTGTTAAAGGTACACGCTTTGGCACTTAGATTTTTTTTGGCCCGTGATAATAGAAAGACTTTTTATTTCTTTTATATGCATGTATGTCTGTCTGAAGAAATTCAGAGTTTACAGTAAACTTTTGTGTGTAGTAGGAACCTCAGGTAGGTACCCTAGGTATCTAGGTACAGTATTTTAAAACGTAGGTAAATATACCATTTAGCCTTATAATTTCTCGGTGTTTTGTTTAAAACCTATTTAAAACTAAAGTGAGTTTTTTTATAAAACAAAAAACTTGCGCTAAATCAAGTTTTTACACCGATATTCCAGAGCCACTTCACTATGACAGCCATCTAATATATGTAAAAGTATTAAAAGCGGAAACCAGAACGGGATAAAAAAACCGGCCAAGTGCGAGTCAAACTCGCGCGCGAGGGTTCCGTAGAAAGATTTTAACGCTTTTCCCCAGTGTTTTAAGAAGTCCAGTGTTAGCAGAGCCCTGCTCCTAAGCAAAATGTACGCAGTGTGGGGTCAACTTATATTGGTCTGCGAAATCTACAGACAGACATAAAAAAATAATATTTTGAGACTTTTTGGAGTGGTTGTGCTATAAACCTTCATACCAAATTTCAAGTTTCTAGGACAACTGGAAGTACCCTTTAGGTTTTCTTAGTACGGCGATTTGTATGGAAACCACCTTTTTAATGACTGTATCTTATGATTGCGTACACTTGGAAGGTTGATTTTTTCACAGCTTCAAGGGACCACAGGCTTAAGTATTGATATTAATTTCAGCATGCTACCTAAACGCGTTCCAGAGAAAAGGGGTCTTGACTGACAGACAGACAGACAGACTGACAGACGGACAACAAAGTGATCCTATAAGGGTTCCGTTTTTTCCTTTTGAGGTAAGGAACCCTAAAAAACGAGACAGAGCGACATGTCGCTCTGCTCTACAACACCATTTTGACACGTTTCTCCCAAACAACGCATTGTCTCTGGAATTTTAAAGCAATTCGATTCTTTGACCTTGGGAATCTGGGAATCGCGAAAAAGTTGAGAAAATATGGTATTCGGTGTGCAAAGTATATTAAGCAAAATTGTTAAGCAACATAAAATCGCGAGTTCGAATTTCGAGCCAAAAGCAAGTGATCTATTATCTATGCCAGTGTTGCCGTTCAGGGAAAAAGAAATCCATTAATTATCAAACATTGCAGTGTACGGAAATTTAAAATTTTATGTATCTATGAAATTTTTTATTGACATAGGTAAAGCAAAAAATACGTGTACGTGTCTAATATTTTTTTTTCGATGTCTGACGGACTAATAAGAAATAATACTTTTTACCCAGAGGACACATTCCTATTGATACAGAGATTCCTTACGTTAATATATACTGTACCGGCATAATATAATATTCCACGCGCGCGGAGCCGCGGGCGCTCTCTAGTTATAATATAGAACTCTACAAGTTACCCCGTTACTCTAGAAGTTACGATCGCACACTTAAGTTAAATTTGTGCTACTATCATTATAATTCATACCTACCCAAGAACCTACTCTCATAAGGTACTCCAATTTAATTTCAGTATTAAATTCCCATTATGCATATGCTACATAAAGCTAAGTCAGTGACCTTTAGGGAGGACGTTCTCATTAACACGTTCTATTATAAATCTCCTGTGACGAGTTTACTTAATACTATAAACTTGAGCAACCTTCAGGGATTACTTCTGACTTCTGACCCCAATCCATGAAGCTGACCTTCTAGTTGTAAACCATAATGAACCGTTAGACACCTACCTACATACTTATTTCGTACTGGCGTGGTTGCGAAGTTCTGTTTATCAGCCACTTTAGCTGCAACCCTCTTCTGTAGGTACTTACATCAACCCTGTCCTCTCATCTTTGTCTAAAAACAAGTGTCGGGTTACGGACCTTTTTACCATTATACTTAATTGCTCAAAAATGCTAATGTCAACCGTCTAATTCGTAAGAGCTTCAGCAAGCAGCAGCAGCAGCAGCTTGCTTTGAGCAAGTAATGCTTAATTCCCCACTTCTATATAACCATTTGAAAAAGATAACTTAAGAGCGTTCACTCCACCTTTTGTGCATAATCTTCACAAGGTAGACTCGTGTTAATTATCAGGAGGGTACGTATTTTCATAGGCACCTGCTTTAAGGGTGCACCTTCAACGTCCTCTCGTCGGAATATAATTTTTGTTTCCAGAGTGGTTCTGTAAACAAATCTGCTTATGCGCTAACCCCACCTGGCAGGAGACCTCATTTGATCACATGGCAGAGCGCACACGATCAAAGCTGCGCGTCCCCTCCGGTGCGATCGTCTGTGAGCTTCAATTCAATGAATTAACATATATGACACAGTTGTTCAAGTTGCTTTCTAGTTCACAGGTTATGATCTCAATCGCGTACTTAAATTGGTAGATGCCTGATGCCTTATGCATTATCTCCTTTAGACAGGTATAGAGGTACAAATCTTTATAAATGTTTTAAGAATAAAGTAAGTCAACCAGTGGCAAATGGTTCTGTGTAAGGTATGGTATTTAGTCTTCGTGATCATAGGCAAACGTGATTTTAGCGTTCGTAAAATGGTAACCTGCTTAATTAGACTATTTCGCGAGCTCACATATTTCAAGAGCAGCGTCGAGAATTTTCTATTAGATCATACTAAAACGCTTCTCGTGTTAAAGCAAAGTTGTCCCACATTATTATTTAAGCTCAGCGACATCTATTTGTATTCACGCAATCACATCCGCGGTATGCATGCATGGAATAACTTGGAGCATTTTCATTTTGTAAGTTTTAAGGTTTGGAGCTGCACTAGTAGCATTAACATAACTTTGTATTCAGTGGCGTCGTGCGAGAGTAACTTACGGGTGACGTCGTAAATTTTACCAAACTTACAAACACGCGGGATGCAAATTCCGATTCGCAAGTTATGGCTGTCCATGAATTGCTATTATGAATAAAAATTCAGTAAGTTTATGTTTGTGAGGTCGCATTAACTTGGCTGGAGTCAATAGTTTTATACAAGGTACCTCTAGAAGAGCTTTAGCTCTTGTGCATTTTATAGGTCGATCTGTGCGTAT
This sequence comes from Clepsis dumicolana, assembly GCA_963691665.1. Classification (NCBI taxonomy): domain Eukaryota; kingdom Metazoa; phylum Arthropoda; class Insecta; order Lepidoptera; family Tortricidae; genus Clepsis; species Clepsis dumicolana. The sequence continues at coordinate 8,231,005 of OY829506.1, forward strand.
TGATTAGGTTTCAAAGATGTTTGCCAATTTATGGCTAGGTACACGTTTCACATACGCGACAACACACAAATTAATTACTTACGCGATATTACTCGAAAATGGCTATTAGTTGTAAGTTAAACTTAGGTGTAAACTTTTTCATGGTTTACTAATTTTGTGGTTCATAATATAGTAACCCCAAGTAACCCTGAAAAAAAAAACGTGTAAGTGAAACAGTGAGTGAAGTGAAATAGTGAAATGTGACAATCTTAAAATGAAGACTTGGCTTAAAGGTCTAGTAACCAGGCTATAAAATTACCAAAAAAATAATTTACGTCAACTTCGTCGCAGGCCCCGATTCTGGTGGTCATCTAGATCTATCTTGATTTTAATATTCCATATAGCGGTAATTTTGAAACATCTTGAGTTACCAACTTTATGTACAAAGGATTTATATTTTTGACACTTTTGCATTTTCACTTTCACTTAATTAATTTTAATAGGTACAGTCAACGTACAAAAACCTCTTCCAAAAATCAAGCAAATTTGAATAGTAGGTACTTATAGGCGTCTCAAGAGATAAAATAGACTTGATTCAGAATAAAATAATATTTTATTAATATGATTTGTAAACTTTAAGTAACTTAAAGAGTGCTAAAATTTTATTTTCTGGAAACTTTTACCTTCAACATACAATGACAATGCAAAGAAAAATTCGTTAAGCAGCTGGACTTGAACCAGCAAACCTCGGTAATCCGTACCACGCTCCACCAATTAAGCTATACTTAACGTTGGTGTACCTAACGAATTTTTTCAATGCCTTGTGTCATATTTTATTTGGAAGATCTCTCTCTCTCTGCGTAACTGTAGAAGTTCCGTAGTGGGTGAGCTGCTTGATTAAGCTACTCATAGATGGCGCTGAGGAGAGATCTTCCAAATAAAATATGACACAAGGCATTGAAAAAATTCGTTAGGTACACCAACGTTAAGTATAGCTTAATTGGTGGAGCGTGGTACGGATTACCGAGGTTTGCTGGTTCAAGTCCAGCTGCTTAACGAATTTTTCTTTGCATTGTCATTGTATGTTGAATTTAATTCTATGAATGTTTCATAAAAATAAAACAAAAATAATCAATAAATCGATTGTTTTCATTGATTCAGAAAATAGCTCCATCTCTTGCCACTAATGCGTAACTGTAGAAGTTCCGTAGTGGGTGAGCTGCTTGATTAAGCTACTCATAGATGGCGCTGAGGAGAGATCTTCCAAATAAAATATGACACAAGGCATTGAAAAAATTCGTTAGGTACACCAACGTTAAGTATAGCTTAATTGGTGGAGCGTGGTACGGATTACCGAGGTTTGCTGGTTCAAGTCCAGCTGCTTAACGAATTTTTCTTTGCATTGTCATTGTATGTTGAATTTAATTCTATGAATGTTTCATAAAAATAAAACAAAAATAATCAATAAATCGATTGTTTTCATTTTTTAACTTTTACCTTATCAATTCGCAATCCAAAGAGATATTAAGTAAGTAGGTACAACACGAGTAGATTACGGTTATGATTGGACTTCGTGACCTTTGTTTCAACCGTTTACCTTTACTTTGCTAAATCATATTCTCGCACAATGTATTGAAATGAGAGACTTTAAGATTAAAAAAAATAAAATGAAAATAATCGATTTATTGATTATTTTTGTTTTTATTTTTATGAAACATTCATAGAATGAAATTCAACATTCAATGACAATGCAAAGAAAAATTCGTCCAGCTGCTTAACGATTTTTTCTTTGCATTGTCATTGAATGTTGACTTTAAGATTTTCAGAGATATCACGACCACGTTAAATTTTATAATAAAAACTAACAAGCGTTTGATCACTACCTATCTCACCCGATGGTAAGTGAAGATGAGGTCAAAAGCGAAGACTGGTTCTGTAAAAACCATTAATCAGGTAGGTAACCAGATTTCAAGCCGGATCACGACCAAGATCGTTTGGCATCGTTTCTCAATTATGACATTTGACGTAATGTAGCCGTCTAAATATTTATCAACTAGGGTCAACTTTCGATAGCCAAACTCTACAATCGATTTACCATTCAATACAAGTTCAAGCTTTAACTTTACAAATAAATTTAAAACAAATAGGTAGGTTGTATTTTACTAACCTCTAACAACTTAATCAGTAAAAAAGAAAAATATGCCAAATTCGGGGTGTTTTTCAGTTTGACACAATGATAAGAACCATATTTTCAACGTTTTCAAAAGAATTTATTTTACCAATGGGATCCAAAGTGTGACTTGGGGCAGAATAAAAGTAATATTTCATAAATGTTATAACTATCAGTACCTTATTAGCACTTCGTTTTCGTGATGGCCGACGATGATGACGAGGGAACTGGTGGTCTGTATGAGGATGGGCACTGGGTTTGGGATGAGGCATCAGAAGCACTTATATTCGTTAGGTAACTACTTACCAATTATAAGGAACGGTCGCTCACAAGTCAGTAATTATAAACCATTGAACTGGGTAATGCAGATGAGATTGCCCAGTAAACAACGATGCAACGCTCTGCGGAGCTCTATCCGTAGCAGCCAAATATTGGAGCAATCTGAGGACCAAGACGCCTAATAGCATATCTATTTATCATAAACTTCCATCCATTTTAATCTTATTATATTCTATGAGATAGGTTTGCTCGCGACGCGACGACGTGTCATAATCGTCGCTAAACCTCGCTAACGCTTAACGACAGTTTTAAATGATTCACGGTTAACTGCATTAGACATAATGAAAACGGGATATTGACCGCGATTACCTTATAGGTTTGATGAGCTCCCGATATTTCGATGCAGTTGCATGCATCATGATCACAGGCAAACTGACGAAACGAGGGTAGATACTAATGTTGCGCAGACCGGGCTCTGTCTACCCGCATTTGCTAACGTTTGTGCTGCAGTACTACCTTTATTCGCGGACAAATCAAGCAATATGTGCCGCTCAGACTCGCTATAACCAGGAAAAAAACAGCTCATTTGTATTTAAGTTTTTTTAAAGTAAGTCCCGATTAGGAGGCGAAAGATTAATGATGATGATGCCGGATAGCAAACAGTTATTGAATATGAGTATAATTGTGTGCGTGTATCATTTCAGTGACTTGCCACCTGTAACAGTCGAAGCTATTCAAATGCCCACTAAAGCACCGACAGGGGCTATTGAATTTAGGGATGATGTTGATTTAATAGAGCAGGTAACTACTGCGATTATAATGGATATCAAATAATAAGCTAAACCATAACATTGACATTTAAATGTTTCAGTTAAGATATCGTAGGCGTTATCAAAGAAAGTTAAAATCTGGGCAAGCTGATGTGATTACTGTGCAGGTATTTATTTCAACAGCTTTGCTATGCCCGGAGTATGATTGTACTAAATATAGGTATTTTAATTATCTACAGGATGCTAAAGATATTGCCATATACACAGCTCCGTTGAGCATACTCAGCCCCACTCTGATAAACCTGCTGCATCTTCCCACAACAGAGCGTTTTATTAAGGCGCTGATTTTCTGTATGCAATATTACTTACAAGTAAGCAAAAAAGGCTGTTATTTATTTAGTTCCTGAAGTTAATCAGATTGTGTCAACGACAACGTATTTTGTTAGGTTGCAGATGAAATGTCGAATCGTATTTTGGAACAGGAAACTAAAGTGAGGACTCCGTTTTGTGACGTACTGGAAACCGAATTTCGGACCAATTTAAACGATTTGCGTGTTTTAGTGGCTAAAGAGTACTGCACTATGCTCATTGGTGCGTATAAATGAAAACAAAAGTATATAAAGAGCTTTATATATAGTAGGAACGATGTACTTTAGTAATAATTAACCGACTTCAAAAAAAGGAGAAAGTTCTCATTTCGTCGGAATTTTATTTTTGAACAGGCGGAGCTGACACCAGAAAATATCACCACATGGGACCCGCCAAAAAGAGGCGTTCATTGTCGGACAAGGATGCAAGGCTTTTCGAAACTATGTTGCGGATGTGTGTTCAAATTGTCTGGCTGGCTTTAGGGCGTAAGGCATTCAATCAAATAGGTAAAATGTACCAAAACAAAACTATTGAGAAATCTTAAAATCAGCGTATTACTTCATCTTTATTATTACCATTTAAAAGGCTGAGGCTAAATTGCGTCCAGAATATTTCATTTATCTACCTCAATGTATTGGATTACACCACGATACACTATAAAGTGAAGTCAAGTGAAGTGTCACCGATTCCCAAAGTACCTAATCATATTATGACATTCAATCCCTTTGACAGAGTTAGAAGTCAACCGGTTATTTAAGTCTGAGATCTTTAACGCGGTGGAGCACACGTTGCAGACACATTACATAGCAAAGATGTCCAAAGAGGAACGAGCAGTCCTGTTGGGTTCCTGTGTCCGACACGACAAGAAGCTGAACACACGGTCGCCTCTGATGAACGAGGTGTTCTGTGACAGGGACATTGACTACCGCATGATGGGTCTTGGAGTTATCAAACTGCAAAGGTAAAGTTTCCTCGAATATGTTTGCTGAATAAATAACATGATTTTTCCTAAGTCTTAAACCCTCTCTTAATCATGTCATAGTTTACAGTACAGAAACCTAAACGTTGTAGTTTACAATGAAAGCTTACCTTGACATTAAACTGCTGAAGTCTAAAAAATATGTAAGCAATTCCTATCACTAATGTGCACACTCATAAATAAAAAGCTACGTATATTTGACATTTTGCGAATTCATGTTTATGTCTCTCAGTGTAAATTATCTGATTACGTTGTTGCCAGGACTACGCCTCGTATTCAATACATGTACAATGCGGTAGCCGGCCCAGAAGAGAAGTTAAACGAGCTGGGTATCCCACTCGGTATAATCGGCAAGCCTCGCACCGCATTTGATACCATGCTGAGACCTGTCCCTACAGCAGGTGATGGAAAATCAAAACCTTCTATGTAAGTTGGTTTTTAAAATTATGAGTATTTTGAACAGGCGTTGTAGCCAAATGGATTGACCTAACTTGTTGTTTGGTCAAGCGGTGACTTAACATTTGGCGTTTACTATTTAGGTCTTCAGCAAGTGGATACAGCACTAGAAGCAGCGTTGGTTCCATGAAGAATCGCTCAATGGCCACTCAGAAATTGTACCCTGATATTACCTTACCAGCAAGAACTCCGCACGAGTAAGTGAAAGTGACTAAAGTACATAATCAACAATACGCTTGTAACTTCTGGTGATGGTGACAGCGTCTACTTGGGCTCTTTCTTGTTTTGCTTGACGTGCTCCTTGTGGCTCATAAATAATAAAAGCAAAATTTACATAAGGTGCGCTTGCTTAGGAGGTTAATGAATTTAATCAATTGCTTGAGTCAAGTTTCTTGTGTTTAGATTTTGGAATGATTATATGTCTGACAGGGACTACTTTCCACCGTCGTTCCCGAGCGAACCGGAGATCCCACGACCGTGCAGTGAAACTCAACGTCGCCGCTGGCAGAATCGCCTCAAAAGGTTAATGCATCCACAGTCCGCAGGTCACTAGAACAATACCAAAGGGTCCAGAGGCCAATAGATGGAGGTAAGTCAAGAAGGCGTAGTCGTGATGCATTTCTGTTTTAAATGTGCAAATAATTTTCGCGGGCACGGCTACAAGGATCGCCTTTTTATTAACTAGTGAGAGTGAGCGCTTTAGTAGCCGATATTTTTTGGCAAAACTGAAGCCTTTATATTTCAGTACTGTATACTGATTCAACGATGTTAAACATCCGAAAATGTGCTTCTGTGACAAGTATTAGATGTTACGTAGATATGCTACATCGTTTTCTTACTATTATATTATGAGTTTATTAATTAGGTACATTACATTGTACAAGTTTGATAATAACTGATATTAGTTTAATCTGCGTATTCCTTTACTATTATATTTATATAAGATTTTTATTAATTGCCTTGATATTTTATTTAAAAAATATTTCTTTTGTGTGATAAGGATAAGTCTTGTAGAACAAAACTATGGACTTTACTTTTTAGGTACGTTTTTCATGCACCATTGACGAAACATAAAATTAAACCTGGTTTAAATTTATCCTAAGGAACTGTCATAACAATAGTAGGTATTTAATTAAAATTATGTACATAATGTAGTACTTTTTGTTGATTGTTGAAAATTTCCTTCATATAAATTTGTATCGATTTCCTTGGTGGCATGCGATTTAATGTATTCCAAATCACTGCCTTACGAGGTGATAGGTATAGAAATTGTAGTTCATAAGAATCGAGAAATTCGATTGGCAGGTGACAGCATAATTGCGGTTCGAATGTATGTTTCATCCAACCGGCGGCTGTCTGAAAACAAGGCGACGGCTGACATTTGCTATAGGTATCGTCTATGTATACCGATGTATAGCTAGTAAAAACTAGTAAAATGTGTGTGTAAGCGGTTATATTTATGTTTATTAAACAGGGAATTCAACAAAATCTATGGTTATGCTGCTATGATCGAATCATCACTAGAACTGTATAATGTACTTACTACACTGTTATGTTTTTTTGTTGATATTCTCCTATATTGAGTTAGGGGATGAGATCAATTACAATATCTTGCAATTTAAAAATGAACTCTCTGCATCAAATTAAATTGACAAGGCTTAAAGGATAAAGTAGCGACAGAGTAATTGTCCCAAAGGAGCTTAGTTATTTAATTATAGTGGATTTAATGTTTTTCATACAAAGTTATATTACGCAGAATAAAAATCTCGTTTTATATGCTCGTCACGAATTCCGTCCATACTTTGGCATTTGTTGTTATCTTTTTGCCTAAAACAGAAACATTGACTGACCTAAAATATAATCACTAATAAATCAGACTCCAATTGATCAAGTTATCTTTGAACTACTTAGAAAAAGCTTAATACGAATTGGGAACCTCCTTCTTCTTTGAGTCGATTAAAAAAGCTAACAGAGTGTCATGATTAAATTGATTCGATTGCAAATGAACATAATATAAAGTTCTTTATTTAAGGTTTGAACTACTTCACTGAATAAAGGTGTTAAAATATTGACACGATTAAGATAAGTAACAGCATAGTACCTACCGGGGGTGTTCGGGGCGTATAACTGGCGAGGCTTATCGTGTATTTGCGGCATTTATCATTATTTCCTCAGTATATACCTACCCACCCAACAGTGTGTTTCAAATGCAGCTGACCTAAATACATATTACCTACCTATTAACTTAATATTGCTGAGTAAACTGCAATTTTCGGTAGGTAGGTGTATTTTGTTAATTCGGTGGTGTCATAGTCATCAGTTAAATAACCCGTTACTTATCAAGATTTTCGACTTTGAAATAAAAATGTCAGGGGCTTTACATCTTTTTTACGGTTCCGTACCTCGGAAAAAACGGAACCCTTATAGGATCACTTTGTTGTCCGTCTGTCTGTCTGTCAAGAGCCTTTTTTTCTGGAACGCGAGGAGGTAGCAGACTGTAATTAATATCAAATACTCAAGCCCGCAGTCCCTTGAAGCTGTGAAAAAAAATCAAACTTCTAAGTCAACGAAATCAATAGATACAGTCATTAAAAAGGTGGTTTCCATACAAATTGCCGTACCCTGAAAACCTGAAGGGTACTTCTAGTTGTCCTAGAAACTTGAAATTTGGTATGAAGGTAGTTCTTATAGCACAACCACTCGGAAAATTCGCAAAATCTTATTTTTTTATGTCTGTCTGTAGATTTCACTGACCAATAACTATAAGATAACCCCACACTGCGTACATTTGCTTAGGAGCAGGGCTCTGCTAAACTGGACTTCTTAAAAACACTGGGGAAAAGCGTTAAAATCTTTCTACAGAACCCTCGTGCGCGGGTCCGACTCGCACTTGTCCGGGTTTTTTTAAATTGATTTTGGCGAAGTACAATTATATTAGTCTTTGATTAAAAAAACGCATCCAAATCGGTCAGTCCGTTTAGGAGCTACGATGCCACAGACAGACACACCTCTACGCACCTCTTTTTGCGTCGGGGGTTAAAAAGGTTTTGCCGTAGGTCACGATTCAAAGCCTGCCACCTACAATATTCTAATCCGGCGTAACGTAATCGACTAGTAACGTTATCGAGAAATTTGTATGACGTTTGGAACAGTATTTGGAATTTTAATTTTTTTTTTAATTATATTTTGTATGAAGTTTCTCGATAACGATAACGTCACGTAACGCAGGATTCGAATATTCGTACTTGGGCCCTCTGTACATGCATGGTCTATTCTGGTTAAGTAGCATAAAATGGATACCGCCTCCTATTCATTTGTCTTCCTTTAGGCTACATGCTTTATACATTGTCTATGTTGTCGCAGCTAATAAATACCCAAACCTGTCATAATATGTAACACTAGATTTTTTACTCGCCAAGTATTAATATTAATGATATTATCCTTAAAAATTGCGCTATTAAATACAAAAAGGGTTTACTTATCTAATCCGACTGTTAAAACGCATAAACTCTTCAGCTTCGTTTCAAGATACTAATGAATGTAACAAAGTACAAAGTATTTTACAAATATTAGTGGCTAATATATGTTTACGTGTATAATATTTATATTCGTGATAGCTTACGATGGGCCTCAGCCTCTTTGAAGGCGCCTGACAGACCGTGAGCGAGGCTCGCTCACCCGGCTTGCGTTACTGATGTTCTGGAAACTTGGGCGGGGTTACGTTGTTTGAAGCTACATACGAACGAAGGGTCGATTTTGTTACATGTTATATCATATAATCAATATTAAGACTGAATATTCGGCAAATTCGATCCGGTCCGATTTATTAAATGACACCTTTTAAGCTAGTGGCTCTGTGAGTCAGTCAACCTCGCTTCGCGCCATAATTTTTAAACGTTTTCCGATTTTTTTTTATAAAAAAAAATAGTACTCATCGACAAAAAAATCCCATATAAATAATGAATAATCACAAAATTTCGCGAAGAACAGTTAATTTTTTAAATTTTTTCTTTTTGATTTTATCTATACCTATAAAACAGTACCGTGACTGACTGACTGACAGACAACGCACAGCCTAAACCACTGGACCTGGAGACTTTAAATTTGCCAAACATATACCTTGAGTATCCTAGAGGTGCACTAAGGAGGGATTTTTCGAAATTCCTACGGGATAGGGAACTAGCCCATTTTGAAATATTTCACGGGGGCAAAGCCACGGGGCATAAGCTAGTTAAAAAATAAATCCAAAAAACGAATACACAATAAATTCAGTATAATTAGGAAACCTGCTCAAAAAATTTCACGAGAATCGCTTGAGAAATGCGACCAGTAGAGGAGAACAGCCGGACAGACGGTTCGAAGGTCTTTTTGTCCAAGCTGAAACTGAGACTTTTTTGTCCAAGCTAAACTTCGATGCATGGGTTGTAACTGATCTCGTGTACCTAACATGGATTGGTCGGCAACTTTAACAAACAGTCATAAACAGTAAATTGTATAACAAATGTGCAAAAGTATGACTAAGTATGTACTCGTATCTGTTCGATAACTAAGTAAGTACCCAGTTAGGAAAAGCGCTGTCCAGTTTACCGATTCAAATGGACAGTCGCAGAACTATATTTATATTATTTATTTATATGCATTTATATTTATTAGTGTTTGCGTTTTTATATGCACGCACTGGGCGCGGCTGTGACCGCACGTTTCGCTCGCGCACTGGTGTGTGGTATCGACGTGTGTATCCTGTTCACTGACCACGGCCGCAGCCCGCGACGCCTCGGGCCAAACGCATGCCCGGTTCACCAAAAAGTTATACTATACCGTCAAAGATTCAATCGATGGATTAATTGGAGTCACAACAACCTTTATATGTCGCAACTTTATGTAACTGCTGAGTTACCACAGTAGTCATGAGTAGGTACAGTATTTAGGTATAAGGAAAGTATACCTAAGTGCAAAGAACACGCTGTATAGGTGCCATAAATATTTAATAAAGTAATAACCAATTAAACTTTTGTGTAAAAATCAATTAACCAACAATGCCTCAAACACTATTATCTCGACCCCCATGAGGCTTACTTAGTACGGCTATACTTACAACACAAGCAAACAAAAATACCGGCCTGCCAGACGCCATCCGTTTACACTAAAACTAAAAAGTCAAAGACGGGAACAATGCGTATCTGACCTTAGCAAATAGTGGCTTGCCTGACCTTGCTCCAACAATACTATTCATCCGTGCCCGAGCCAGAGCTGTCTGCGACTCTCCGAGACTCGCATGTCTCCGACCAATTACTAGTATAATTCGGTGAAGTGTATATAGGTATACGGGTCAATCTAAGCAGATACCATGCAAATATGCCTGCTGTTATTGAAATGTCAGTGCTCAAAGAACTCGAAAAGAATCCCGAGATAAAATCCGAAGACGTCAAAAACATCAGGGAATGGATTAGGACCCAGCCCCATTTACCTTATGAACACATTACTGGTTAGTTGAATATACTTTGATTTTACGTACTATGTAATTTACTTATACCTACAGTCTATTAGGGAAAGTAAGTATGAGTAGGCACTCATACGTACTTTCCCGACTGTACTCATGCGTATGTGCTCTTTTATTGTTATTATCAAGGACAACCGATTTTCATATTAAGTATTATGCCTATTTTTCTAGATCTGGATATAATCTTAGCGTACCACAGCTGTGAACAAAATATGCGGAAGACGGAACGAGTTATTGATTCCAATTACACATTGCGAACACTTTTCTCATTTTATCAAGATAGAAAAGTTAACAAGGCTATTGGAAATGCATTGCAAACTTGGTAAGTACATTACCAAATGTCAATAAAAAAACTGGCCAAGTTCGAGTTGGACTCGCGCACCGAGGGTTCCGTGTAAAGTTTTTCCCGCTTTTCCCCAGTGTTTTAAGTTGTCCAGTGTTAGCAGAGCCCTATTTTGTTCTGAAAATTTAAGTTTTTGAGATTTTCCTGAGTGGTTGTGCAATAATAGGACAATAAGATGTACACTTTAGGTTTTCATAGTATACGGCAATTTGTATGGAAACAACCTTTTTAACGACTGTATCTTTTGATTGCGTTGACTTCGAAGTTTGATTTTTCACAGCTTCAAGGAACTGCAGGCTTGAGTATTTGATATTAATTTGAGCCTGCTACCTCCACGCGTTCCAGAGAAAAAAGGTCTTGACTGACAGACAGGCAGACAGACGGACAACAAAGTGATCCTATAAGGGTTCCCTTTTTCCTTTTGAGGTGCGGAACCCTAAAAATGTATAAACTTGTTTATAAAATGGAGTTCATCAATTGTAGGTTAATAACCCCATTGAAAACATTGACAATAAAAGCAGACCGAGCTATTTATTGCCAATTATTAGACGCCGACACCAGCAAATTTGTTTACAGCGACGTGGTGAGGTAAGTGGCAATAGCGTATGATTACCTACCTAGCCTTCCGACTTCAACACGCTATTTCGAGCCATTTGCAAAATTATCACCAATTATTGCCATTATTTAAAAACATGTGTTTATAGATTAATATTTTAGTAAATCTGAAAAAAAAGCGTGCAATTCCTTTCTCAAAATTAGTATTGTTATGTTTATGAACTAAAAAACAATTACTTTGCTCACCCGCGACCACTAATGACAAATAGTTATATCTGTGCGGCAAATGTATGTTTCCATGCAACACCTCCGCCTCCACTGCTACACGAATCAACACATGCCACACAGACCCAACTATCACCACCACCACTATACTAAACGCTGACGCGTTTCGCCACTCTCCACGAGGCCATTTACGAAGCACAACAACAACCGCTCAACATGCCACCACTTCCACTACTGACATATGTAAACCATGTACTTAACTTAGTTAATGACAAAACCAACGTACCCACTAATATTTTATTAATTCCAAACTACCCTTTTATGTAAGACCTAAACTACCCTTTTTTAAGAAATGATTTCCAAACTACCCTTTTTATTTTTATTTTTAATTTACGCCAGGTACCCCGTTATTTTTAACCGAGTACGGTAAAAAGAGAAGTCATGTTCTCATTATTACTATGACACATTATTAAAATTAGAACCAAGTCGTAACAAAGGCGAAGAAACCAAATTAACTTGTTCATTAATAATAGACCCCATGTTGTTGTACCTAATTATTTCCAATTGTTCTAAAACCGATAGCCGCAAACCCTTATCACAATAATGTAAAATTTCGTACGTATCTGAGTCTAACAACGAATGATTCGTTTCTAATAAATGCTTGGCAAAGTTTGATTTCTCTGGATGATCATGCCTATATGACGAGACATGCTCTTTAAATCTAGTATCAAAGCTTCGACCGGTTTGTCCAATGTATACTTGAAGCTTTGATACTAGATTTAAAGAGCATGTCTCGTCATTAGGACTTACATAAAAGGGTAGTTTGGAATTAATAAAATATTAGTGGGTACGTTGGTTTTGTCATTAACTAAGTTAAGTACATGGTTTACATATGTCAGTAGTGGAAGTGGTGGCATGTTGAGCGGTTGTTGTTGTGCTTCGTAAATGGCCTCGTGGAGAGTGGTGAAACGCGTCAGCGTTTAGTATAGTGGTGGTGGTGATAGTTGGGTCTGTGTGGCATGTGTTGATTCGTGTAGCAGTGGAGGCGGAGGTGTTGCATGGAAACATACATTTGCCGCACAGATATAACTATTTGTCATTAGTGGTCGCGGGTGAGCAAAGTAATTGTTTTTTAGTTCATAAATATGGACCTCCGCAAAGTAACGCCTGATTCAATAAATTATTGTTATGTTTACCAACTACCGCATCCTCTTGTAGCAAAAAATGAAACCCAGTTTTAGATATTAAGTCCAGTTTAGTTGTGACATTATGTAAAGAACTTCAGGCTTAAACCTGGTTTTAAGACTTACATTTTTTGACTGACTGAAATTTTCTGACTTGACTTAAAACTAGATTTAATTTTTGGCTGCAAGTGGACATTCATATTTAACTTTATAAGTTTAACCTGTTATGTATGAGTGAACGGGTGTATCTGTCTGTGGCATCATATTTCCATAGACCAGACCTATTTTTATGTTTATAAAGGCTGACGTTATCGAGATGATTTTTATAACCTATAATTTTTCTTAATCTGTTCCGGCGTTTGAAGATCATCAGGTCATTTCTTAGTTGACGAAACAGGTTGGATTGATTTGAAATTTGGTACTTTTATGTTATTTCCCATGACATGATAAACTTGACCTGATGCTGCATCATCTGCGGGATACCCAACTCCTGCAGCTTACGGTAGATATAGCGTGTTTGGGCTCACCAGAATGGTCTCCAGTAATTATTTGAAGAATAGGTAATGATCGGGGCTAATAATTACCTATATACTATCATCATTATCATCATCTCCAGCCTGTTTACGTCACACTGCTCTCTCTCACTATGAGAGGGCTTGGGCTGTATTGCCCACGCGGGCCCAGTGCGGATTGGGAGCTTCACACATACACACACACGCAATTGAATTGCTTCGCAGTTGTGTGCAGATTTCCTTCCAATGTTTTCCTTCATCGAAAAGCTCATATTACTAACCAAACAACTAGACTGTCGCGGCTTTTTATATAAACAACAATTAACTTATTTTTAAAAAGATGAAATAAATGTTTTGGTTGGTCTTTAATTTTAATATAGGTACTTAGTAGGACAGTAGGTAAATGAATATTTCGATTCTAGCGACGACACTTTTCGTGTAGAGGGTTATTTTTTACGCTACCTAAATAATATCTTAACTTAAAACTACACAATATTTACTATTACATGCAATTGGGTGATTTTTCATAGGCTACTAAGAAAACTTCAAACTACAAATATAAACTATAAACTTTGAATAATTAATACTAAAAAATTACATCTAAACACAAGGCGGTGTGCCCAGCCAAGTTTGCAAAGCACAAAAGCGACACACGAGATTATATTACACGAACCATTTTGTTTCTAATCATCAAAATGAACTCTACATTTCAACTTCCCTATTATTCATCATCATCATCATGTCAGCCGAAAGACGTCCACTGCTGGACATAGGCTTCCCCCAAGGTTCTCCACTCTCTCTTGCGGAAAGCACAAGACCAGTTTGAGTGGAGAAACCCTAACATTATTACTTAAAAACACATCATAATTGCTTAGTTAAATGATAAGACTTGCTTGTTTGAATATTTATTTTGTAATTTTAGAGCTTTTGTTATGATAATGGACCTGTGGCAGCTAGAAGAGGGCACAGCGCCAGGCGTCGCTGTGATCGTTAATATGGACCGGGTGTCGCTCGGGCACCTGTACAAGATAGATCTAGCAGTCGCTCAACAATTTTTCTATTTCTTACAGGTAATTTGCTACTGAATTTAATTTAATTTAGAGCATGAACGCTCTAGGGCTTAACACAGCTTTTTTACTGCCCGTTGTAAAACTTGAAGCCAATAAACATTAACTTCGATCTATAACTTTTCGCTGAAACAGGAAAATTAACGGGCTTGAAGTGTAAATAAAAATAAAATTTCTAAACCGATTTTGATAATATGAAACCACCTCGGAAGTATATCCTTTCAAACAGAAAGAAATAGACCAGGCCCCTAGTCAATTTTAGTCAATTTTCAATGACAATTCGGTGTCAACTGCTGGATTGAAGAGCTTTTGTTTTAGCGCGCTTCACATTGTAAAAGAAATGTAGTTCAAATTGTCATGTAAAACTGACAGTTATAAAGATGGTGAATAGGGGCCAGCTTATAAATGAGGTAACAAACATTCAGTTATTTCACAATTGTGTTTAAAAAAACTGCTGAACTGATTTTATTTCAATTTATATGGGATCACCTCTGAAGTGTATTAAGTACTTACACATACTTTTGAAGTGATTCCTAATTCTAATCAGAGTAACATACAATCGAATTAGAACCTCCTTCTCTTTTGAAGTCGGTTAATAAATAACGCAAGTTGCGCAACTTATACTTAGGTACGATTAGTTTTATATATTTTGCTTTTCCTTAATGCAAGAAAGATTAAATAACGTTGTCAATCTAGAATCTGAAATTAAAACTTAAAACTACTTAGTTGCAAGTGTTTCGACTTATACATATACTTACATCGCCTAATTTTCACATTTTGATTTTAGGAGGCTATGTTCGTCCGTCTCAAAGAGTTTCATTTCATTAATGCACCAAATTTAATCGACCGACTGCTATTTATGGTCAACCCGTTCATGAAGGAGGACTTGCTTCACAAACTTAAAGTTCACACAGTCGGCTCGAACACACTGGACGAGTATATAAATGGAACAGAGTTTTTGACGGAGGTGGCTGAAATTAATGATAAAGGGCAGACAGGTAAGCTCAGTAGGTACCTGACTGTGCTTACAATGTTGTAAAATTTGTATTATTATGAACAACTGTATGTATACCTAATGCCATGGCGGTTCCTGTTTTATAAGAATTTTAAGGCGTTCTTCATCTTTAATTTGCAATTTTTATTGTATATATAAGAAAAGAGATAACTTGTTATTCATGAACTAAAATGCCGTTAAAGATCGTTTGTCCGTTTTTGTCACATTGACATTTCCGTTAGTAAGAAGAAGACAAAACCTATTTTAGCTTGAGTGACGTTTACGAATAAGGGCAATAGTGAATAACTAAAGTACAATAACTATCACCCACTATTGATTCACATGCATAATTTTTTTAGCCTTTTTTACGTCCCACTGCTGGGCACAGGCCTACTCTCAGAATGAGAGGGCTTGAGCTATAGACACCACGTGGGCCCAGCCTACCTACTACCTACATAATTAAATAAAGTTTTTTTTTTTTTATTATTAATTGTTATCAAATAAACATATTTTTTAGATATGATGTGGAACAGACTCAAGGAGAATACAAAGTATTTCGAAGAGGAATCAAAGAAAAGAGTGGACGAGTCGAAACGACTCGACAAATCGGTGTCAATAGGCAATATCTTCAGCGGCATGGAAGAAACTTTCAGGAGTTTAGAAATTGATTAGCGCTTAAGATGTTGAAATGATGTCGTTTAAAATTTAAATCATGTTTGCTCCTAAATTGGGTCAATAAATGTTTGGCATTCTTATCTTAACTTAATATTTAGATATTTTGAGAAAAAAAAATTGTTATTTGCTTAAGTATTGATGTATAGGTAAAGTTTTTCCACGTATCAGGCAAAAATCAATTTTATGTCAAGGTCATGAGTACTTTGACATGTAAAAAAATATTTCTCCATTCAACTACACTGCTCCAAAATGCTTAGGGATCAAAGGCATATGGGAGTCCCCACACAATTTGATCCCTGGACATTTTGAGTAGTGTATATAAGATGTAGGTACCCATTAATAAACATGTAAGATTGTATTTCAGTTTATAGGGTATCAGTAAACGGTGCCTCGACTCTGCGTTAGCAAATTTAGCCATCGGCGAATGATGATTCTGTGAACCGGGCTCCGACTGTCCATTCAAAGCAAACTCGCTACTGATGGATCTTGCCGATTCATCAACAGCATTTAAGGCACATTGTTACTGAATAAACATTCACATGGAATAGACACAAACGATCGCATCAGCATTCACAAACAGTTCCCAAATTGCATATAAATATTGTGCTTTTGTGAGTTCATTTCACTGCAGTACTTACCTATTTAGGTGAGAAAAGAAGGACGAGAAATCACTTTTAATAGACGCACTTTGACGAAGATTTTTGAAAAAAATATTGTAATTATTGCTTCGGATTGCCATACAAACTTACTAAATTTCAAGTTAACCTAACCGCTGCAAGCGAAGACCTAAACATGCTTAAATTGTTTTGTAAACCGAAATACTAGGTACTCTACAACTCTACTATTTAGTGAATTTGGATCAAAGTTAATGAATAAGAACTTTATTATGAAGAGTAAACAATGATAAGTGAAATAAAAAAGCTGCTAAGTTACGGAGAAGGAATAGCGATCAATGCGGATGCATAAAATGCGACCCGCAGGGCTCCATTTGTTGCAAATTTGAATAGCTATAAAGTTGGAGGGAAATTTACATTTTCCTCGTGTCTTTTAGTGCACCTTTTTAAAATGTTGCTAGTAGTTTTGATGTTCTGGAAACCAGAAAAAAAGAAAAATGTTTAAAGAACAGGTAATCATTATTAGAAAGCATTCTTAGTTTCTGTAGGTATAGTTATGTAGAGTCATTTATAGACATCGCATTTTATGCATTTGCATATGCAAATGCGTATAGCTCTCTAATTACGGCGTTAATGCATGTTTTAGCCTTTTTTCTTATCGTGCATATTTCGTTTAGTAGTAGCAGGAGGTACGTATAGGGAAGCTAGGTGACGATGACGTGTAGGGCGCGAGCGTGGTGGCTGACTGAACTCTTTTCAATACCTATCAGGAAAGATTCGTAAAAAGTTAGACACTATTTTGCTTAAAAACCAGAGTCTTGAAGACGTGAAGAACATTAATGCCTATATCAAGGGCACAGATCATACCCTGCCTAAACAGGTATCTCCGGAAATGGAGCCAAATTTTAAATTTTGTCGGTCGTTTCGCAGTACAAATTAATACTGCGCCACGCTTTAAAAACATAAACCTACTTACGACATATTGCACTAAATATACGATGAGGATCGAATGTCTTAACCTTTGCTTCTTGTCCATATAAGAACGTTTCTATTGAAGCATCTTGTCGTTGCACTTGCTTTGTGTTTTTTATGTTTCTCGAAGTTGGCTTAATAAACCCACATCTGCAAAGACAGTTAGGTAGGTAACGCTCAAAACAATACATTAGATATTTAACAAATAGATTATGTAAGCATGCACCTACTATATCGCAAGGAAGGTAAGAAACCTAGGGACTTGAACGCGCCGCGTCATTGACGGCAGTCGGTGGTAGGTGACACAGAGGAAATTGCTTCTTTGCAACGCGACGCCAGCATCTCGGGTGGCCAGCCTGAGTGAAAGAGTTAAGCGGCGGCGACACAGTACTACTACGAGCAATACGATCGAAAACTTTATCTGTGGAACCTTGTCATAGTGAAATATTTATTTTTTTTATTATTCCACGGTACCTAGTACCTAATTAAATAATCCATAGCCAACCTAAAAATAAAAGCACTTTCAGGTATTATGAGAGGTGGTTGATCATTCCGTCAGTGGTGTAAACTTGCTGAATAAGTATGGCAACATTATAAGCACGAACCAATAAAAAGGTGTCTTATTTTGAAATCTGCTGTAACCTAAAAGTACATACACAGATATACTCGCGTAGTTGAAGTCACAGGTTCCACAGTCGTGAAGTCAGCATTGTCCCAATTTCCAATTTTTGGTCCGCACAAAGCGCGGGCTACAATACCGAAAGAATTTGCGGTGTAACGAGCATTTTATAAAACGGGTTACATTGTTCTGCGAGCCGTGATGTTCCTCACGTGGCGCATTGTATCGACTCAATGATTCAGCCGACGACGGCGTAATGGTACGAAATAAAATACCGGGAGCTCACTGCCGCTGCAATCGCTGCACCATTGTCTCCTAACCCAAATACGGTACAAAGACGTTTGAGGTTATAGAAAATAATCGCGGTTCGTTGTGTCAATGAGTGCTGAAGAGTCTGTTTTACACTATGCTTGAGAAAAATATTTTTTTATTAAGTAGGTATATCTGCTCATGTAGTTCAGCCAAAACGCAACTAGTACGTATCTTAAGTGCCAGATAGACTTGCGAAAAAGTACCTAAGCGTACTTATGGCTCGACGATCTTTTAACTGACTTCAAAAAAGGAGGAGTTCTCAATTTGTCGGAATATTTTTTTTGTATGTATGTTCCCCAATTACTTGGAGACGGCTGGACCGATTCGAAAATTCTTTTTTTATTTGAAAGGGTATACTTTCTAGTTGGTCCCATTGTCACCAAGTCATGATGATGGGATCCCAGGAAAATCTAGGGCAATCCTCAAATTTAGTAGGCACGTATCCCATGTTTCATATATTTTCTAAAACTATTCAATTATTTGCGTCTGGCAGTCATCATCTCGTGTCGATGAGGTGATGATGGAAGGTAGAACTCCTTAACGTTGTGAAATAAAAAATATTTTATCAAAAAGTAAAACCGTCTTCAAACAAAATAAAAACATAAAATAATCCTCTAAAGCCACCAGTTTTATGGCCTAGGTACCACAAGTATGAAGTCGGTGCTTCATTCAAAGAATGGGTATTCCGCTCGCAAAAGTTCAAAATCATTAATTTCAATAATTAATTAGCAAATAATAATTAATTTAATGAACGATGTTCGTAATGTTTTATATTAAATATGTAGCAATGTGTATTGTGTGTGCAGAGGTGTACGCACGCAAAAAGCATAAACATGGAAATTACCCCAGTTTTTACAATACGTTGAAATAAAAAAGATTTCCCACACTGGTCAGACGGGAAGATAATAAAAGTAAAACGTAGTGCCGTTTCAGCCTTAAAATCGAGTATTCGCTCACAAGTATTTCAATTACATATTTAAAGTCCATATCCATATATACGAACAGCACTATACCATCTGTAACTGTAGGTGCAAAGAACAAAACGAAAGGATTCAATATTAAAATTGGCGGACAGAATAAAGTGCATGTGCTGTTACATAGTAAATAATTCTGGCTAGAGCTCCGGCATCCGCACTTGCAATAAAACGAACAATGCAATTTAGCTAGTGCTGCATTCACGCGACGGCTTCACTGTAAAAGTTGGTTGGTCGGTTGTTTTACACCACGCGGTTGATTACCGACGCGCCGATATAAACCATGTGAAACCCTAAACTAACGGAATCACAACTCCGCAAAATATTAGGGTCAGGTGCCGTTATAGCTGAATGTATTGCAAAACAAAAAACTGGCCGAATAACACATGTTCTCGTCTCTTTTTGGGCGGCAGCCGTAACGGTCAGTGTTCCATGCCCATAACTTTAATGTGTTTCAGTTTGCGTCAAATTTATTCTATGGAGTATGTAACATAAAAGTGGATCAGTGCAATATGTTCGAGCTTTTACAAATTTAAACGGGTTATTAACAGATTTATCATTCTGATACGTAATCTAAAAAAAAACAGGTGTTTAGGGAAAAATATTCGTTTTGTTAATAATAGATCTAATTTATAGTCGCTCTATATCAAAACAAAAACACTGAAAGCGATATCGTTACAGAGGTTATTCAAAAAGGATGTACAAAAAATGGACAACACAGTAGCACACGACACAGTTCCTCATAAAATGCGGCGACGTCCGATTTGTGGGAATAGCCTATAAAAATTTCACAGAGCCTGTACGCGCGTGCACCGTGCAGTGTCCGCCCGCATCACTCGCCGCTACATAAAACATGCAAATTGGACCACTTCGCTGGTGTGCCTAAGTTCACTCGCTTTTGCACTTTTATGTAAAATTGAGGCCTATTAGTCATGTAAATATTGTTAAACGTTAACGTGGCGCGCCACCTCCGCTTCGCCACGATACTGTTTACGCGCGGCACTCTCTCATTTGTGTTCTCATTCAAATACAATTAGGACATTTCTTTGAGTTCAATGATTATTCTTCTTCTATCATTTTGTAAGGACTTTTAATTGGCGTGACATGGTAAAAAATACATTTCATTGTTAGTGTTGAATGCCACAATAGAAGTTTAATGACTGCGGCGGATCGTCGGCTGTCGTGGATGTGCGAATGAATGGCGGCCGTTCGGCGCAATACCACCTAATGAGCTTCTAAATTATCCAACGAGCTTATCTATTTACTTATCTACCGAACGTTTTTAAGTATTTTCTTTTATGTTGGCAATCATTATTTCGTTAACATTTCCATTCGTTGTCCGTAACCACCTAAACCATTAAATGGAAAATGAAAAAAAAAACACTAAATACCTACAAATTTTAATAGTATTACGTCAGTAACAGTAGTTGGTTAAGTAAATTTTTTCTATATCCTTTTCCTTTCAATCGAATCATGGGAAATATTTTACTGTTTTATTACCAATGTATATATTTAGCGTCCCCTGACGTGTCGACGTCGTTGATTCTAGCAATTTTGAGCTGATGATCTTCAAACAACTGAACAAAGCTTCAACATTTGGTTTGGAAGCTATGATATCAAAGAAAGATACACAATTACACAGGTTATGCGTATAACAACCGCGTTGCTGGTTAAATAGGCCTTCAGGCTTCTTTTACGGCACAGGCCACAACGCTTGGGCTATAGTTCCTACGCGGGCCCAGTGCAGATTGGAACCTTCACACACACCATTGAATCGCTTCCTCACTACGTTTTACTTCACCGAAAGTCTCGTGTAAAATTACAAAATGTAATTTAATTTCGCACATTAATTCCGAAAAACACAGAGGTGTGAGCCCACGGCCTTCTGCTTGAGCTTGCTGCTACCACGGCTTGTTAAAAATACTTTATGAGAGATGAAACTTTGCTCTTAATCATTAAAAAAATAAAAGGTGACCTCTTTACGTCTTCGCGGGTGCAGATAAAGTTTGGGTTGTCGAAGGTGGAGATTAACCGCGAGGTCTCACTTCATCAATTACCCCCGCGCCCGCGCCCCGCCCCGCCCGCTGCCCCACTGCCCCTGCTGACTCTTCCAGGACCCAAAGACACGCCTCCGAACATCTGCTTCGAGATGAACCTTTTGTTCCTCTCGAATCATTGATCTCAATTGAACGGTGTTAACTACATACTTTTTTCAGAGTTCATGCTTTTTGTGAAATTCTATACCTAGTATTTAAAACGCAAGTGTGAGCTTTCCGAGGCTATTTACATAATAATTTCTACTAGGGCGGTACACTATTACGCCTAGTAACCATACTACCTGTTCGCCTTTATAAAGAACAAAGCAATTTTGTGTGGGAAGCTAAACTACGAACATGTCTAACGAACCGTGTGTGGAAATTTCAAAAAGCTACTTTAACGAAGAACATTGTTTTAGTGTTCTTCTATTTCCTTCCGATGTTTTCTTTGTTATACTGTTAAGCTAGTAGCTTTGTATTCTCAATCAACATATTATTCTTTGACTCAATAAGAACTTAGGTAGATATGAGATGGATTTGGTAAATTTAATATCGGTGAGATTAACTCAATTTAACAGGTGAAAATCCTAAAGGACATTAATGAAAAAGAACTCCCGTGCCATTTTATTTTATTCATACGAAGCACTAATAATAATAAAGGTAAAGTGGTGTCAAATAAAAAGTACCAAAAGAGTCGCCGGCGCAGGTCGAGGACCGACTTCAATAGAGCCGGTGGTTACTTAAAATATCGAAATTGAATTTAAAATCTTTAAGGAGAAAACTTTGAGATTTCGAAATTCTATTAGGAAAAAATCAAACGCAACTCAAAGTCGCGAGCCAACTTAGTGTCATTAATACTTATTGTATAAGTACATAGAGTACCCTAGTTAGTTGTAGGGTACAGTTCGGTCTAGTTCGTTCGCCAGCGCGGCATGATCATTGTTGCATTGTTTACGATTGCGCGATTAAGGCGGGATTGGTGCACTACGGTGCCCGCTGAAGCAAATTGAATGTATTAAGAACAGCTTTATAGGTACTGAGTTTATACTGCACGCTTTATGATACTACGTGCGTGTTCTTTTGTTTTATGGCGGAATTATTTTTCTTGGAGTCGCTTGTTTTCTTTTAGAATTTCTTTAACGGACGTTTGTTTTCTCTTTAGCTATTTGTTGGTATTCTTTTTTGATCGGAATTAACTGCCTATGTACTTATACCTATTTAAAGAGCATGCACTTTTAGGTGGAATACCTTATGAGCATACCCCGTTATCAGTGGTGCAGATTTATTGAAAACGCTAGGGATGGCACTGCACATTTTCTTGACATGTACATACCTATAATTTGATTAAAAAAATAAATAATTTAAACCGTTTATTTCGAATAAAGAAACAAAAATCATACATAACTAAATTAACCTGTAATCCTTAAGTCACCTATTCTATTTGATGTGAACTTCACAACTCACTTTTTTATTTCAATGTTATAAGTATACGGACTTAAAAGAGGTTTTATTCTGTTTTAAAACTCTATAATAATAGGTGATTAATGTTTTATATCATTATAATTCGTTTACTTTTTATTCAGTGAAAATCATGGCGAAATTGGAAAACTCGAAAACTTAATAATTAATTCAGAAAACTAATGAAATTATACAAATCTCTTGTTTTACCTTTACAAATGTAACAAAAACGTTTAATATACCAATATGTCACATTGACAACGAACTAAATATCGTGCGACAACCCTATGACTTAGTTTCAATGAATCCGCAACACAGTTAACGGGGTGTGCTTATGAGTTTCCATTAGACAGTAAGTCTACCATACAGATATGTCAGTTACAGTAGGGTGCACACTGATCAGTAAACCCATGTTAACCAACAGCGAGACGATCAGCGTCAGTGGTAAACAGCGCTCGTATTGATGGCTGAGATATTGTAATTGGAGTGGCCGCGTGGCGCAGCGGGTCGCAGCCGAGCTGAAGTGCTACGACCTTTCTCCTTTAATGGATACCGAAACCTTCTTCGCTTTTACGCGAAAAATCTTTTGGAAAATAAATGAATCCATACCGTATGTAAATGGGACGCCGTCGAAAGTTTTTATTGAAAAACTTGAAGAACTGATGAAAATGGGGCCGCGACGTTAAAGATCTCTCCGAGCCCCTTATGAAATATTTACCGAGGTATCTACCTACTCTTAAAATGTGATACTTCAGTTCTTTTATGGCCAGTTGGGTTCGTTATTGAGGCGCGCGTAGCTATTGATTTGTGTGACCGCTGCGTTATAACAACAATGTATTCATTAAGCCCTTGGTTCGTTAATAACTTCATCTTTGAGAATTACCTGCAGTCAGCGTAACTAACTGTCTCGCAGTTAATAGCTAATTAAAGTAACTTTACGTGGAATTATGGTGAAAGGGTGTTGTTGTTATAATTAAATTATTTAAGATTAAGGCGAGTAGAGGGCACTCGGCAGTCTTGGCGAGGGCGTGGGCCGCAGAGAGCTTAAGTAATTGATAAAGCTAACCCTGCTGCCCTTAATCACGGTCAGCTCAAAGCTGGGACTTATCGACAAGTTCGCAGACAATTTAATAAATAGATTAGTTATTATAGTGTATAGCCTTCACACGCGTTACATAGTCACGACGGCTATCCGCT
Organism: Clepsis dumicolana; assembly: GCA_963691665.1. NCBI lineage: Eukaryota > Metazoa > Arthropoda > Insecta > Lepidoptera > Tortricidae > Clepsis > Clepsis dumicolana. The sequence continues at coordinate 8,255,244 of OY829506.1, forward strand.
GTTTGGAATAGCTGTAAGATACCTTCAATCGGTATTTTACAATCTACTTGCAAGAGGTAATGCTGTTTTTATCCGAAAATAATATTATTTTTTTTATACGACGAGGAAGGCAAATGAGCAAGTGGGTCACCTAATGGTAAGTGATCACCACTGCCCATAGACACCCACAACCCCCGGAAGGTTCGCAGATGCGTTGCCAACCTAGAGAGCTAAGATGAAATGCCCCTTGTGCCCGTAATTACACCGGCTGTCTTACTCTCCACACCAGAACAAAACAGTGCAAGCACTAGCTGCTGCTTAGAGGCAGGATTAGCGAGTAAGATGGTGGTAGTGATCCGGACGGACCACGCACAAGGTCCACCCACCCGCAGAATTATAATATAGAGGGTGCGTTTTAATAAATCTTTAAGAATTCAGCCAGGGGTTGAGCAAGTCTCAACCTCTGTGAAGTTGAAAAAAAAACATGCATATTGTCAACCAGCACAGACAATTTATATATGGGAGAATGATTTTTTAATTATTTTTGAGGTTCCGTACCTCAAAAGGAAAAAACGGAACCCTTATAGGATCACTTTGTTGTCTGTCTGTCTGTCTGTCAAGACCTTTTTTCTCTGAAACGCGTGGAGGTAGCATGCTGAAATTAATATTAAATACTAAAGCTTGCGGTCCCTTGAAGCTGTGAAAAAATCAACCTTCCAAGTCAACGCAATCAAAAGATACAGTCATTAAAAAGATGGTTTCCATACAAATCGCCGTACTGAGAAAACCTAAAGGGTACTTCCAGTTGTCCTAGAAACTGGAAATTTGGTATGAAGGTAGCTCTAATAGCACAACCACTCCAAAAAGTCTCACAATTAAAAAAAAAATATGTTTGTAGATTTCGCATACCAATATAAATTGACCCCACACTGCGTACATTTTGCTTAGGAGCAGGGCTTTGCTAACACTGGACTTCTTAAAACACTGGGAAAAAACGTTAAAATCTTTCTACGGAACCCTCGTGCGCGAGTCTGACTCGCACTTGGCCGGTTTTTTTCCAAATAAAAACTTACCAGGGGTGTTCACCTAGACTTATTCAACCCCTGGGCCAAGTTCTTGACGGTACATTAAAACGCATCCTGTATCTGTATAAGTAGTACTTAGCCTTTTATTATTAAATACCCAGTGGCTACAACACAGATACAGACACAGACAGATACACAACAGATACTAACAGATACTTACAGTTAAGAGTTTATTACAAATTAATAGTACTTTTTTAACGTCTGAATAACCTTAGTTCATTAAATTATGACGCAGACTTTTCCTGAAACATAATTAACCCCTGTAACTGCTTAAATTATCGCTCCATTCCTAGTCGTAACGAATGCTTTCCTGATATACTTACTCATAACATGGCGATATCTTGTGAAACGCAGGATGTCAACCACTTTTTATAAGATGTTCTTCTACTACGTCTAAGTATTAGTAGTTACCTAATTAAAAGTAAGTCACTCATCTTTCCATCCCATTTTTTAATTTTTTTCGTTCCACCCATATATTTTAAAACAGACAACTTTTGTTAAAGTCTGACGAATAAATGTGTTTTTTTAGTTTCATCTTTTAATTTAAATTCAAAATAATGACTATCAAAAAAGTTCTTACAGAGGTCGATGATCGAGGAACAAAATAGTTTTGTCCTTTCTTTAAGACAGCTTAAAAGTAATTATATAGCTACTTACCAAGCTTATAAAAGTCATAAGATACCTAAGGCTCTGCTGGTTTATTCTAGACGCATCTAAGTTTCGTGTTTTGAGTTCTGCATGCATATTTAACGCTGATATAGGTCGCGCGGCGAGTTAGTTTCGCGTCTCGTCTATGTTTACCACTGACGACGTGTCGACTTGTATAAATTCCGTCCGTAATTTACGACACACACGACTAACGTGACTCATACGTACCAGCGTGCTAATAAACATATACAAAAGAAAAAATAAACTACTAGCTTCCTTTCGCGTGCTTACGAACATAAAAGTTTTTCGTGCGTATCCTAACGAAAACATAAATTAGGTAAATTTACTACGTTTTATAGAGAGCATCCATCCCCTTCGTTACAATATGTTCGTAACGACCGAGGGTCAGCGTACAGTCAGATCTCCCCCACGATTTCGAAGCGGCTCTGGATCGGCGAAATTATCAAAACTTTTTAACTTACAACTTTATGTTAAGTCTTGTCCTCACGAGTGGAGCGAAGCGAGCTTCCTCGTTCGCTTGGAGCTTTCAAAGTTCGAACCGTTTCGGGTTCGTGCCGTCCCTGTTCGGCGTGAGCAAAGGGCACAGGCCAGAGGTAGAGTCGCGGTTTGGTTAGATCCGTTGTCTCATGTAGCGAGTTTACCGGTTTGATGGCAGCGCGACGGCGAGTCGTCTCGCGTCGACTCCGACTCGGGTCGGGCCAGTTGCCGCCGTTGCGATGCCGGAGGCGCACGCCGCGCCGGGCGCCCGCCGACTCCACGCTGTGACGATCGCGACGATACTTCTTCCCCAACTAATAAATCACGTGAGCCGAACAAAGTAAGCGCTCACGAACAGATTATAACTTGATACTAGATAACAAGCGCCCTATGGCTGTGGTGATTAATCGCTCAAGTACGTTCAACTCTTCGAACGATTCGAAACCAACCGTAATCTCATTGCATTTCGATTTATGCGTAATGTAAACACAGTTTAAGTTTTCCGGAATAAGTTGTTGACTTTGCTAACAATAGTTGTGGATGCATTGTTTGAGGGGCCTTGTACCTTCGGCAATGTATTTAACTTGAGGAGAGGTGTCTAGGAAGAGTCAGTGAGTGTGTTGGATGTGCCAGGGGAGATAGTCTTGGACTTCAGGATGGGCGGGCAGTGGACGTGCGGCGTGCTGTGGGCCGTGCTGGCGGCGGCTCTGGCGGACTCCTGGACCGCCTACCAGGAGCAGCCGTGCTGCCGGCCGGTCTCGCACCACCGGGTCCGACACCACCGAGGTGAGTCACAAGCGCTCTCTTAAGATACATGACCCATTACGATGACTCGTTCTGTTTGTACCACAACTAAACTACCTTTCTATTCGTCTTACTAAAGTCTCACCGAAATGTCAGAGTAGGTATATTCTTACTAAGTACTAGAAGTAAAAGTAGAGCAGAAAACGAACTAAAGAGGTTTCGAAAAATAAACAAACAAGTAAATACAAAAAGGGCCCATCATTCATTCTTATACAAATGAGAACTTTATCATCAGCTGCCTGTTTGAATACTCATAGAGCCTCTAGTGTACAATGGCAGGTACCTACCGTAAAGTAGAACGAACGGTTTGAAGACGATTCAAATAATTAACAGACATTCAAACGGAGATCAATGTCCGATAGATAACTAACTCTTATAAGTGTATGCAAATAACTCAGTTTACCTTTGTTCTCAACAAGTTGTGACTAATCGGAGATACGCAGTAGGTAGGCACCTAGTAGGCGGCACAATTGCTCTTAAATATTGTCTGCCCACATCTGGTTGAGATTTGTGGGAGTTTTCGCCAATTTGGTTTCACTTCATTTGGGTAGGTACGTCGAAAATAAAATTTGGCTCTACCTACTTAAATATTCAATTCAATTCAACGTATGGTGTACCGAACTATTTGAGCACTTTGGATGTCACCATATATATGACGCTGACTGTACCTACTCGTGTACCTAATAATTTTTTGTGTTGAAAATTTTATTAAGTGTAAATATTGCTACCTATAACCTTTATACGATTTTAACCTAATAGAGTACAACAATAGTTTACCTACACTTCACAATAACTTAAAAAAAAACTTTTTACTATTTTACTTAGGCGGTAAGATCTTATATATAATATAATATTTTTAAAGCAAATTATGGTGTGTCCAATGTGTGTGTGTGTGTGTGTGTGTGTGTGTGTGTGAGTGTGTGTGTGTGTGTGTGTGAGTGTGTGTGCGTGTGTGAGTGTGTGTGTGTGTGTGTGTGTTCAATGATGTGTGTGAAGTCCCCAATCCGCACTGGGCCCGCGTGGCAACTATAGCCCAATCCCTCTCATTCTGAGAAGAGACCTGTGCCCAGCAGTGGGACGTAAAAAAGGCTGGTGATGGTGATGATGAAATTATAGTGTAATTAGGTACGTGGCCAAAAATATACATTTCACTTTTTCACAAATGATTAAAAAGAAAAGTTTAAATTATTAATTTTCGCTTTTTTATTATCGCAGAAGGATAGAGATTATACGTATGTCGGTATATTAAGAAAAATAAATCATTGTTATAGCTGTGGGTACCCACATTTAATGGTCCATATCCATGTCCAGGTATTATGTTAATATTGTCTTAAGGTTGATAGAGTCGTCTCTACACCCTCATTTCTGGTCGTACCTATTATACAGTAAATAATATTGAGTATCGTTTCTTTTACTGCTTCTAGTTAGGTTTATTTACTGACAGAAATAACGCTGCTAATGCTAAACTTTGAGGTTTTTTTATTTTCTTGCCAAATCCCACCTCACCTAGACAAGTATTGGAAATACCCACACATAACAAAAGCTCGAGAAGTTCATCACAAGCTTTTACTATCTTTAAGAGTAGAGTTCCTAGCTTTTAGAGATATCCGTGCATGTAGACATAAATACTATTGTTCCAAACTTGTTCAAAAGTACGTTAAGTAGGTTTAAATAGTAAGTAGACAAGTGGAACAAATAACGCCGCCATTAATTATAATAGAAACTAGCGATAAAAGCTTCTAAATTCGTCAGAAAGCTAATATAAGTTGGACTATTTTGAATAGTTAAGCAGATTTAAGTGGGATATTTGAAGATTTCCGTGCACATTAAGCGCATTTTCGTGTCGAGATGGATATTTAATTTTTGTGAACGAGAGTGGTCCGTGCGGAATTCTTTCGGGACATCTATAGGCGAGACGCGGACAAAGTCTCCGTCATTAGCAAGTAATAAGCATTCCTCACTGACGCCATGAAATAAAAAATGCGCTTTATTAAAATGCTTGGTCATAACGTTCATAAGTTTGGCCGTACATTTGCGTGTTACTTTTATTAAAAACGCACAGAGCGCTATAGCAATGAAGGTTATTTCAAAAATGTTGCGCAGAAACGGCATAATTTTATATTAAAGAGCGTTACTATATTATATATGGTGGTTACCTACTATCATTAACTTTATTTATAATATCGTTATTTATCACGATTAGCATAGAGAGTGACTAGGTAGATCTTACTACGTTTTCATATCATCTCCTAATTCGAATTTGGGACCCCTTCGACCGGTTTAAATTGCCAACGTCGTTATTTCGAGCACAACGAGAAATTGTTAGAGGTTTGGCGTGCAAGGAGGCAGAGCAAAAAATACGAGGATACAGAATACATGATGGGTGCCGGGGAGGGGGGCGGAGAACCGGCTCCGCGCCGCGTGCGCTCGCGCAGGTAATTGACTCCGCGTCTGTGTAAGCGTCAAGGCAGCGAACCCGTCGGGGATATTTAGGATTTGGTAACAATACCCTTATACGAGTACGAGTGCATCAGTTTGACATTACGGTGGCGTGCAACCAAGCGTACAAACTAGTCGAGTCTCTGTAAAAAAATCGTCCAAGCACCAAGCAATAGTCAGTGATGATGGCGGAAGCTTTTTTTTGTATCATTTACCATCCTTGTAAACCAATAATTAAAGTTTTTTTTTTACATTGAAATAAACGGATCACTCAAGTATACCTTTTGCACAGGTACTTACCTGTTTTTTGTAATTTCCTTGTACTGTTTTGTGGCGTTCAATAAAGAACATTTGTACTGTATTGTACATAAATCAAATTTCGCCCGACATATATCGGAACAATTCAGTCCTTCCACTGGGAGGGCACAACTCGGCGGCAGCGAAACGTACACTACGCGTCAAAGGTCTGCTCACGCGATTACTAAGCGCAGCTGACAGCGACGCACAGTTCCCCCGTTTTCATCGTAATTTTTGTTTTTTGTAGCACAATATTGACCGTTGACGCAGTATTTTAAAACAGTCTTCCAACTCAGGGGCATTGATCATCCACTGTCATGGTTGAAATTGGCAGGATGATTAATTCCACTTATATTTCAATAATTCCACTGTCAGCTGCGCCTAGCAGTCGCAAGAGTAGAGTCTTGGCGGGCAGTGTACGCTTCGCTGCTGCCGAGTCATGCACTCCCAGAAGAAGGACTATGAATTTCTCCAAAACAGGTCGAGCTAAACTCAACTTATATACATGAGTGATTCGTTTATTCAATTCAATTCATTATTGCATTTCACATTGTGCCTATTTAAGTTCTATAAGTGGGGAAGTAAGTAGGTATAACTTCAACGTGAACCCTGTAAGCACAGCTACGGTAAAACATGCGCAATTTTATTATTTAGGTACATACAGTGTCGACAGAAATATAACTACCTACTATAAAAAATAGATTGAATCTCACGGTAGTTTCATGTCAAGAGATTTTTTTTTTCAAATTTTACAAGTACTGTTTGATTAAAGTAATTTTTGGTATGGTGCCAATAATTTTAATTTAAGGTTTATAATACACATACATAATAATATTTTGATTGAAGGGTATTGCTACCCTGACGCCCACGAGCCTGCGGACCTGGCTAAATTGAGTTATAAACCAGTCGAATAGGCAAAACTAAATAGTCGTAAGTCGCAATCACTGGACGGGTTCGTAGTAAGCTATAATTACGTGTCTGATACGGCAGTGGTAAATACTGGTTCGGAGAACAGAATCGCAGTGTCGGGTGGCGTCAAATCTGAAAAACCAGTTAAAATACCATTAAGCTTTTAGAAGGGTAAGAAGGCTAAGATTAAGAAACAAATAATCAGTAAAACAAACTTCATTCGATCAATATTTAGACAACAATCTAGGTCTGCCTATGCACGCCTATGGTATCTAGGTATATAAGGAATGGAAAATATCTTATTTTCACTTAGATACCTTAAATAGTTATTCATACCACCTAACGAGTCCATCCATCCATTATTTACCTGCAACATTGATTAGATTTCTTAAACGATCTATGTAATTGTACGTTGCAAGTAACAGTAGAGATTTTGCATGTAGCGAATTTAACTAAACACTATATTTTAATCATATCACAAAATTAAACGCAGGTACAATGGCAACTTTACCCGTTCGTTAGTTAGTCTATAAATTATTTAAGGATTCCATGGAAATACCAATAACAAACGTACTTATAGTTACAGCTAAATAACTAGATACGAATAGATATAGATACCAGATAAGATAAGATTGTTGGAGCGTGGAAGGTAAGCGAAGTTAAAAACCGAGGCGATTGACCATTTTTTTACAAGATTTTCTTTAGCCTAGCTTACTTTGCTTGCGAACAGTCGCACGACTCTACTCAATGATAAGTTTACGATGCGTCGCATAGCTTAAACATGCGGATGCATGTCAGTAATTTAAACATGCGGATCGTTGAAATGCTGTGACGTTTTTAGTATGTTTTGTTCTCTTTTACGCCTGTTTTATCAGTGTATTTAGTGGTCATTCATGGAATCAACAATGAGTGTTCCCGTCTTGGCGTGTGGTCCGTCGAGAGGCCGTGAGGAATCGCCCTGACAGCGCCGCCGACGCTGATCTTATCGCTCTTTAATATAAACCTATTAACTTTCAACCAGCTCTTGATTCGGTATTAGATACCGCTACTTGTGGGCGTCTAAATTAACCTGTTGTTAACCAATTTATAAATACGGGCATTAATAACAAAAACCTCAAGGTAGGATTCATCATCATCATCATCAGCCTATTTACGTCCCACTGCTGGGCACAGGCCTCCTCTCAGAATGAGAGGGCTTGGGCTATAGTTCCCACGCGGGCCCAGTGCGGATTGGGAACTTCAATATTATAAAAGTATTTAGGATGATCATATGTTTTTTGCTGTATCCATTTTATCTAGACTATATACATATATAGCCATGTTACATAATATCTTAATAGGTAAAGTTTCAAGTAACTCTGTCTTGTAGAGATTTCCTGAGCGGTGTTAAACGAGCTTTATTGCCCGTGTAGCGTCGCAAGCCTGCGAGCGGAGCCGTGCCTGTGTAAATCGAACTGACACTCTTGCATCTACGATTGACTGACGCTGACGAGCTCGAACCACTTTATCCATAGGGTAAATACTGCGTACATGGAGCTGTAATTTGAACTGCCTTTGCGTGGGTATTGGGACGGCAGTTGATTGCAAACTGCGGCGTCAATGGCACTGTCGAAAATATTGTAATCATATTATATTATTTGTTATTGTAGAACGTCGAGCTTTCAGAGTTCTTTTTTAGGTCGTTAGACAGACCAGCCATAAACTAGTGGCCACAGAAATGATGCGTCCTCTCGTAAACGCTTCGCATATTCAGGTGGAACTGTCCGGTTTTGGTTTATCTAAGTTACGACTCTCTGTTAGCTGTCTTACTTCGATGTTGACAGGTTGTAAAAGCGGTGAAATACGGGTTGTTTTATGGTTGAACATGAAGATGCAGCCGTAAGTTTCTGCAAACGGGAAAACTTAGTGTGAATAGTATTTAATTGGGCACAAAATTAGACATGTTTTTGTTCCAACAGAATATTCTCATATTCATGTCATGAGTATAAATGTTAAGTAAAGTAGGTACCTAACAGTATTTTTCAAACAACGTTTCATGAACCGGGCGTACCTATTAAAACTTCATTATCCAGAGAAAAAATATTGTTGAGATACAAATTGGCAATTGTTTTCCAATTTTTGTGCAATTCATACCCGCCGGGTTGTGTTTATGGCAACGCTTAGTTGAGTGGAATGATTGTGTAAAACTGTTGGACGGACTCCAACGGGTGCGCGCGCGAGAAACAAACGACACAAATAAAGTCAAATAAGTAAACCTCGCTGACTCCCGATGCAGTACCGTGCAGTGTACAGCGAAATCAACCGTTTTATGAACTTTGGAAAACGACTTCCTTGTAGGTTAGGCTAGATTAGATCATCAACCGAGTTACGCTGCGAAATATTTCGGGCTTTATTGGTTTCGTAGACATCGTCATTTATCAACTAATTTATTCTACACAGTTTTCGTTACCAATCGTAGCTCCATTAGTTAACTTGCTTCTGAACTAGTGTTAAGTTTCTACCCATAACGCCGTTTAGTTCGTAATATACATTTACAGTAGGTACGTTTATTTCTACAATCATTCAGACTACAATAGCACAAGTCGGTTGTCACACCTTTTTACAACCTAACTAGCAGGTGTGTACCTGCTAGTTAGGGTATGAAGGGTACACGGAAAGAACATGTCTAGTCACTTAAAAAAAAACCGGCCAAGTGCGAGTCGGACTCACGCACGAGGGTTCCGTAGAAAGATTTTAACGCTTTTCCCCAGTGTTTAATAAGTCCAGTGTTAGCAGAGCCCTGCTCCTAAGCAAAATGTACGCAGTGTGTGGTCAATTTATATTGGTCAGCGAAATCTACAGACAGACAAAAATTTAAGATTTTGAGACTTTTCGGAGTGGTTGTGCTATAAGAGCTACCTACATACCAAATTTCTAGTTTCTAGGACAGCTGGAAGTACCCTTAAGGTTTTTGGAAATCGGCAATTTGAAGGGAAATAGATTTTTTAATGACTTTTGAGTGGCTTTAAAGGACCGTAGGCTTGAGTATTTGATATTAATTTCAGCATGCTACCTCCACGCGTTCCAGAGAAAAAGGGTCTTGACAGACAGACAGACAGACAGACAGACGGACAAAAAGTGATCCTATAAGGGTTCCGTTTTTTTCCTTCTGAGGTACGGAGCCCTAAAAACGAGATTTTAATCTCGAAATGTAGAACGCTCAATAGACTATAAGTTACCACTCATTTACAGATACAAATATTTATGTAACTTGTATTTTATATCACTTTAAAAAAAGATGTATACGAAATTTTATGGATAATTACATCGTTCCAAATTTTCAAATCGCGATAACTCAAAAAGTTGCTGAGGTGACTAGACAAGTGTTCTTTCCGTGTACCCCTCACATGTTTCTCGCCTCTGTACCTAAGTATTTCAATTCTTGACCACCGTCAATATGTCCACTTAGTGTCGTCCCGTTACGCCAAGTGCCCAGCCTGTCTCTGACAGTAGAGCAATTGTTCAAATAAAATATTAATAGTTGGTATTGGATGCTCGGGTGATGGAAATCGTACGCGACCTAGATAAAAAAGTTAAACTTTTGCATTAATCTAATTTTCATCTAGCTACAAGACGGAAAATTTAAAAATATACCTACGTATTATGAATGAATCTGTAAGGAAAAACATATTGATTGGAAATCAATGCTATTAACTTGAAACAAATAATTCTCAATACTAGGTTGAGGATGTTTGTCGTAATTCGCGATTTAGATTTTTTATCGTAAATAACTTCAGGGTGGAATCCATTCGTATCTTCCAAGAAATTCTTGGTCAATAATCCTCTCCTCTAATAATCTTGGTCCTCTGTTTGGGCTGTTATGCGTAGGTATACCTATACCTACGTACATGCGTCGGCTTCATTCCTCCGCAGGCGTGATCGCGGTAATCTAACGGAAGTGATAAACAGAACGCCCAAGAATGCGATGGTTTTTACATCACCTAAAGGTCAAACTTCTTTTGGAGTAAACGTTTAATCGATTATAAAAATATCGGTCGGCTCGTGTACAAACATAATAATATGTAAGTGTGCAGCAGGATACCATTTAGTTTGTGGAGAGTAAGTATAGGTATTCACTTTCTTTTATAGGTAAGTATATAATTATGAATAGATGTTGCTCTTGTTTTTAGCTGGGTAATTTTATATCTATTTATGTGTTTATTTTATTTTATTTTATTTATTAGGTACAATTACATGTTTACTTTATTTGTAACGATTTACTGAGGCATTTTGGGTACCTCTAAAAAACGGATCAAACAAACATTCGAAGTCACTTTCGCATTTTGCGGCACAACACCGCTGATCAAATGACTGTTATCCATTCCAGTATTGTTGGATTTAGGCCGCCCTGAGCATATGGGCCACTCCATTATCAGTCGTCAGATAAGTGCCAATACATGTTACACACAAACTTCCACAAGCCGTTTGATTTCGGGTTGATAATCCTAAAATACGTTCGTATGTAAGCCTGGGTGTAGACATGTAATGTAAGTCCTTACAGGATATTGTCGGAGGGCGTTGCGTGTTGCGTCTCGCTGGCACCGCTCCAGTCGTTTCAATTTTATCCCACGGGACTCTCTGTAAACATCCCTAAATGATAAACGGATAATTTAACGCTTCAGCAGAACCAGAAAAATAGTGCATCCATTTATTTCGTCGGCCATACGAGCGTGAAGACATTCATTGTACAAATTTATGAGTTCACGTAGAGGTCGGTGCTCACACGTTGCTTCGTGTTCGTTTAATGCAGTTCTACTTTGTAATAAATCTGGTGATAATAGTGGAATATAATCATTTAGAGGCTTTGCATTAACTTGACTCAATCGAGCGTATAACTAGCGCTATGCAGAGCTCACTGTTATCGTGCTAAAGTGTGCAATAACTGAGCATAACGATAATGTAGATTTTGTTAGTATGTTAGGTAGGTAGGTGTATTCCATCGTACGCTCGTATTTTAGGTATGCTGATTTAATATGTGCATTTTTTTAATCAAAGTATGATGAACATTATTAAGATTGCGGAGCTAAGTGATTTTGAAACACTAAAAATAAACAATCTAATAAAGAGAGGTAACAATCTAAGAAAGAAAGTATGATTTTGGAAAGTCATTAAAATAGGCCTCTGTGGCGGCAATGACTTCGTCATTTGATCCAAATCGCTTGCCACCGAGCCATTTTTTTTAGGGTGGGAAACATAAAGAAATCGCATGGGGCCAAATCTGGAGAATACGGGGGGTGAGACAATAGTTCGTAGCGTAACTGTGCTAATTTAGCCGTCACAACTCTGGACGAATGAGCCGGGGCGTTGTCGTGATGAAACAGTACTTTTTTCTTTTTTAAATGGGGTCGTTTGTCCTTCAACACGGCGTCAAATTCATCCAATAAATTGGCATAGTACTGCCCTGTTATTGTTTTTTCCCTTTTCTAAATAGTCAATATGTATACTTATCTTAAAACAAAATACACATTTAAAGCCAAGCGCCGTGAGCTGAGGCTAATCTTTATGGTTACAATAATTAACGCGCTTTCAAAGGTGGCATCTTGATGATGGTCGTAAACCAGCATAATGCCAACATCTATACAGCCTACTTTTACGATTACTTTATGTGTTATTAAGAGAGATCATTAAGTAAGAAAATATACCTCAAGCGATACGCTGCAACTGATCCGTTAGGTTGATACTGTTTGTGAGTGTTAATTACAAATGGATAGAAATTTCTTTATTAATTTACTAACAGTCTGATTCAAGTGTCCCATCAAATACCGATTGTGTCACACTACATGTATGTCTTAGAGTAATTTATAGTCATTCCCTTGAAAAAGACTTAGGTACGTAAACATGTACAAATAAATATCAGTTACCTACGATATCTGATATAAAAGAGAAAATAAATAACAGGCAGGAATGCAGTTTATATTTATGTATACAATACGTGTCATTACAACCCAAGGGTCGAAATAGTCCATTGCGGTTATTAAATTTCCCGTGAGTATGACGCCGTCATAGTTTGACAGGGCGCCGTGCGAAATCCAATTCCCACGATACAACGCGGGCGCGACGCGATACCATCGCAGCCTTCGTCGCGGCGGCACATAAATCTAGCTTTGATACATTTTGGTAAGGAGCCAACTACGTTGCACCGAGGTTTATTGTGTAAATCACTATTCTACATTTGATGCCTGGAATATAACTACAATGACAGATGGTGGCGATAACTATTATCGCCATTCGTACAACGTCAAAAAGACGCTCGGGCGAACCTGGGTGTTTTGTTTCTTAGATTCAATTCAATCAACTTTAACGCGCGTAAATACAGTATAAGTAGTGGAGGAAATTTTGCTGTTTTTTGTATGATAACCGCCGCATTAAATAAGCAATCAGTCGATGACATTTTGCTGGGATGTAATATAACGTGAGACAAAACATACATAAAAGCATCCAAACTAGTTCGTAAGTATTAAGTGGATTGATTTTACAGTTATGTTTTATGAAGTGACGAGTGACGTGAATAAAATGTTGAATTAGTTCATAGAACTTTTTAACTAATATTGTTTCTTTTGTTTAACAACATTTTAACTAGTGTTGTTTCTTGTTTAACAGCATTTGTGAAGATGAACATTGATTGGTCATGCTCGTCTATGTACTTATTTAGATTATCGAACGTGACACGAACAATTCAAAATACTTCTAAGAGGGTAAAATAATTACTTGCTCAAGTCTTGGAGCAGTAATAAAGCCCCGTAACCTCATTGTACCAAACAATATAGTACCATGTAATCGCTTGCTGGAATCTCATCAAACTGCTGACAACAATGAATATGAGCTGAATCACCCAACCTTGTTCATTCGATATTCACATTATACAAATCCGATTGTAACAAAGATTTATCTTGTGCAATAAAGGCATTGTGGCTGAAGCTCAGCTATTCGTGCGCATTCATATCGAAATAAAGACATTATATTATGATGTCGGAAACTAGCAGCTTGGTTGGCTGCATAATGAATCGTGCGGCGGCTTCGATACCCATCTGCGACCGGCCGCGGCCCTTCCTTGTTCCAGGCGGGATGCTGAGCGGCCGAGCGCTGACCACGTCTACATACTATTCGATACAACATGCCGTAAAATTGAGAGCGTTTCGTTTTGTTCAAGAAAATAAAGAGAACTTTAAACTTTGGTTGTTAAAATTTGGTCAAAATCAAATGAATAAAACGGTTACTTGATTACTAAATTGCTCAAAATTAAAAATTAACAAAACAATTTGTTTTAGTTTATCGAGAAAAAGCAATTAACAACACTTAAAAAGTTGACTTCGCCGCCGATGTGGGTTCTGAAAGATCGCATCGCGGTTTCAACTCGGCAAGTTGGAATTGGAGATTTTTTCTTAGTTGGGCCGGGTGTTGAGTTTGTTAAGTAATAGGGTTCATTTTCAAGTCGGTGAGGAGCGCTCGTTAATCACGCGGAGCGTTTCCGTCGCGCGGTCGCCGGCCGCCGCCGACCGCCGGAACACACAGTTTATTTTAGATTGTTTTTGATAAAACAAACAAAGACAAATGATTAGGACATATCGTTAATCATTTTTGTGGATTATAGCGTATTTCCTTGTGCAATGCGTTACGGGGTTGTGCAGTCATTATGGTCTCGTAACCGATCTATTACCGTTCTGTAAAGGTTATTTTCAGAAAGCTCGGATTTTTTTCTAAAAAAAGAAAGGAATATTTTTTATATTGAATAGGAATTTGGAAAATTTTGTGATTTGGAGCGAGTATTAAAAACACAATTTAAATGAAGACCGGGTTAGCAGAGATATCGAAGCGGGCGTGGGCGGGCGGCGCCCGAGGCGGCCGGCTCGCGCGCCTCGCTCCGGCCCCGGCTCGGCACCGGCGGGTTATGAAAAAGCGATCACCGGCACCAAGTGCGCCCTCGCCGGCTCCAAATTAATGTGTCACAAACTGTATCGCGTTATACTGATGTTGAAAAATGACGCGCACCGGTTTGATTGCAATCGTAAATCTCAGAGCGAGGTGCGCCATCTAAAACATGTGAGGATTATTATTATCTATACACCTGAGTCAATACTGTTCTATTACGACTTGTAAAATAACCATATACCTACCTAACGTATGTTCTGTATTTATTTTGGTTTCAGGAATGCTACTTAATCAATCAATATATACCATAATGTCGACCGACATCGTAGCGATTAACGTGTGTCGTTGATATGTTGCTTAGGAAGTGGTCTGATTGTAATATTTGCAGCAGTCCGTAACCCGTAACTTATCTTTGATTAATAGAGGCATTATTCCATGGACGTGGATATGGAGGCGAGGCCAAGATCGGAATTATTATCGTGGCTCACGCTTGGCTGATCACAGCACAAAATTAAATTAGGCTTTAGGCGGGCGGTGGTAAGGCGAAATAACGGACGTGCTGGATCCCGACGAATTTCTGAGTCGGTGGCGATGCGGCAACTTGTATTCATAGGTCGGTCCGAGGGCTGTCGTCCCGCCGCACTGGCTCTCGTTCGAATAGATCCCTTCAAATTTATTTTCATTCATTGCTGACGAATATAGGAATGGATCTAGGACGGGCTTACCTCTGGAATTCGAGAATTTTGGAGTTAGATTAAATTATATCTGTACAAGTTAGATACGAAAAAAACTGTCTGAAATATGGTTGGAAAAGCAAAAATTTAATTGCCCCATATTGCATTAACAATTATCATATATTTATTATGCAATCCATGCTTATAAAACAGTACTGCAACTAAATGACAGACAACATGACATCCAAACCACCTGTGCTTGAGATTTTAAATTTGATAGAAACGTACCTTAAGCATCACAGAGATGCACTAAGAAGGTATTTTCCCTAACTCCCACGGAAGAGGGCACTAGATTATTTTTTATTCTAAGTAGCTATTGTTTAATGTTAACAGCTCTGAAAGTTCTTAAAAGACTGCTGGAAACTGATAAAGGCAGCAGTCCATAAAAGATCTAATTTCTTCCTCGTTCTTGTCAATTGATTTTACCGTCCCGAGGCAATTTTGTAAATGCTTACTACTAAATCAATAAAACTGCACTACGAATGACACAATTATAATTTGTATCAATTTATCGCCTCCAGTATTTTATGAGCCCACATTCGACATCGGTGCACTCTCCATTAATTATTTTTTAATCAGTCTGTTTACCTACTGCGAGCAGCAATGAGTAAAATGTTTCGATTGTTGCATTTCATATCTATCGAATTAAGTTGATAATTTCTGTGCAATTTATTTACTGTCAACGAATTGATTTGCAGATTTATTTCGGTCTAGTTATTCTTGTGGGCTTTAATTATTTTACTAAACAAAGATCAATTTATTGCTCATGCAGTATTTACAAACGCTTTTGAAGATTCATACTTGGTACCTTACACTTTTAACCATATTGACTATCTCAGTTTAGAACTATTGTTGGATTTTATTTCCACGTCTATCTTCAAATGGATTTCAATCAATGTGAATTGACATCCTGCTTAGTTACCTAGTACGGTAAACATAGAGGCAACGATGTTTTTAGTATATTGAGATAGGTATTGGTTTTGTTACTGTCATACTGTGTATGTTTTTAAATAAATAAATAAATTCTGTGTCCTAAGTTGGTCATTACACTTGAGGCAGGTTATAAGCCTGATCCACAGGCGAAGGCTTTAATGGAGCCGAAGAATGTAATGACCAATTTTAACTGGTTTCATACGACGTTTATGAACACACTTGGGAGGAATAATAATTTTAATAGTAAAAGTTAACTAAGGGTTCAACTGACCTTTGTCAAAAGATATTGGTTATTCCGAACTTCGTTCAACAACTTTTAGATGTATTTTGGTAATGGCACCTTGGATTTCTTACTGTTAGGTATTGTTAGCGTAAATTTAATGCTTTAAGGATTTGTTATGCTCCACAGCGCCATCTAGTTACTTTAGCATGTACATATAGGTACCCGATTCAATAATAATTCCAAGCGCGGGTAGTTCATTGATTCGACAAAAAGACAGCAGATAGCACTTTGGAGCGTTGGGGAGGATATAAAAAGGAGTTTATTAAATGTAGGGGGATAATTCTGTGATTATCAAACGCAGTGCAATAAAATTGTGCCGTATTTAGCGATGATTTATTCTATGCTTTAACAATGTATAAACGTCCGAGCATTTCTTTATTAGAGTATGTTTTGATGTCGATGCCATTTTTGATTCGCATAGTGCTTTGCAACATCGAGGTACACCACAACAAATCATACTTGCACGTGTGCAGAAAACACTTAATTGGGCATTGTTGCAATTTTTTTTCATTGTAAGGTATAAACTTTCATCGCCTAACATGTATTTATTTTTTATTTAAATGTCAATAATTCACCCTAAAAATAATATCAATTGTATAATAATAACAGAATATATAGGTATAATCAACAATTATATATGCAGAGTTTTCCCAATTTTATTGCCATTTTTCCGCGCGATTATGGTAACTTATGTTTGCGTAAACTCAAACAAATGCACAGACCAAACCGCCATACAAACTAGTATCAAAAATATGTACATAATAATTATTATAATAAAGTAAAAAGATGTTTTAAATACGCAAATTAAGATTAATTCGTAGATAAAAATAAATAATACAACGAACCGACCAAATAGCCTAGTCGTTAGAGACCCTGACTATGAAGCTTGAGGTCCCGGGTTCGATCACCGGTCGGAGCAGATGTTTGTATGATGAATACGAATGTTTGTTCTCGGGTCTTGGATGTTTAATATGTAAATAAGTATGTATTTATCTATACAAGTAAGATGTTTATCCTTTGTCTAGTAGCCATAGTACAGGATTTGCCGAGTTTGGGACTAGGTCAATTGGTTTCAATTGTCCCATGATATTTATTTATTTATTTAATTAGATGAAATCTTTGACCTACTATATTGCATGTGATTTACTTAGGTGGGTAGGTATCTATTTACATGAATGTTGATTGTTTTTAAGCGTGAAAATACTTTGCTAAGATTTAAAAAATGTATAAGAATAATGTTAAAAAACACGCGTGTGTTATTACGTATGTATTATAACTTAGGACTTAGGAAATTAATTCCTGACCCATCATGGAACCTTTTCACGGTAAAGGTTGGCTGGTAGAGATCCCTTAAAGGGGCGCCTTTGTACTCGAATTTGATCATTGTAACTTGTGTTTTGTTCTGTTTTTTGTACAATAAAGTGTTTACTTACTTACTTACTTACTTAAACGTCATAGTGACATCGCATAGCTTGATAAGGACAATCGTTATGACGTTTACTATGAAAATATTCTATGGTGGGTCAGGAATTAATTTCCTCCACTGTACCTACACCACTACAACCATTTATAAGTCAAGAACAGCTGGCCGATTTTTATGATCTTTGATTTGTTGGATTTGTCTCCGCTCCGAATAGCAGAATAACGTTTTTAGTACAGTTGCTCAAAAAGTGGTACTTTTTGAGGTTACGTTTTTTTTTTACTATAAACTGACCAGTGATTGACCCCTATCTCACTTGATGGAAGGTGCAGATGAGCCCTAAGGTACGTAACATGCGGAAAGTTGGATTTTTCGTACTAATGCTTTTTACTTTTCCAAGGCGGCGGTGTGCCGCCTTCACCTTCCACCTCCTTCACGACATGAAGCTCCCGCCGGCTCACCGCCTTTGCTTTAATTGTAATTGTATTAAAAAAGTAAAATGTATTAAAAAACGTCGTTTGGTACACGTGCGGAAGTGTGTCATTTTCACTCGTCCTGTGTCTCGACCCTCGCCTCACCGCTCGGGCCTAGATACTTCAGGACTCGTGCATAATGACACACTTTCCGCACTTGTATCAAAAAGTACTATTAAAAAAGGGGAAATATTCACGAACAAAAAAATATTAAGAAAAATAAGTACCTATCCATAGAATCATTGCTCACTTTTTGGTACTAAAAATTTGCGGCCAATGTTTGGAATGCGTTTTTCATTTGTGTAACTTCATTCGTTCTAAGAATTGGCCACCTAACAAGATAAGTAGCCCTCTTACAAAAGTTGATCATATTACAAGCAAAATTTGCTATCGAAGGAGCAATACTTATACCTACCATAAACCAATAAAATCTGTATCCGGACTACATTTAGTTTTTCTATGTTTAACAATGAGTCCAATGTCCGCTAGGATGCCAAAGTACGACAAACAGCGAGGAATCTCAGAACAATGACGGGAAATTGCTTTTCAGTACGACTCAGGTATTACTCGTGATACCGGTGTTTGCTTTTAAATGCTCCGCCTACTCGTGCTACAAAGAAGTGAATTCATAAGTAGTACATAAACAACCTAACCAACTTAAAATTAAAAATAGAAAACCCGACTGCAATATAAAGATACGTCATCGCATAACATTGAAATCCGTCAAAAGGTTTAGGCTGGAGAGCGTGCCAAACAATTTGAAATACATAGGTAAGTACATATATACACTCGAAAACCATAAGGTACCCTCCTTGGGCAGTCGGGTAAAAACAAGCTTAATAAAACCACACTTTAACCTATGTTTTTTATCGAATTTCTGACGATTCAGGAAATTAAGGCGTAGGTAATAATTATAAAGTAAAGGAATCTTCATAATTAATTAATTAACTAGCCGACCCAGCGAACTTCGCACCGCCATTAGAAACTCCATACCCGACTTTGTTTTATATGCATAGGTATTTAGATATCAGCTACACAGTCCTACTCGAAGTATTTTATTGTCATTCCGAACTCAAAAAAACTTAAAAATAACTCAGTTATTACAAACTTTTTTTAGTTTCACCGGTCCCTGTGTTTGTCTGTAATCAACTCTAGCACGTTAAATCCACTTGTAGTGGTCGGATTGACTTGAAATTTGATATGGACATGTAAATAGGATGTCAATGCAAGTAAAGTCAACAAAAAGTAAAGTTAGTAAAAATATTATATTAATTTTTTTTTTTCAATAAAAAAACTTGTTTTATTATTTCAAAATACTCATCAAGCCCTGTCAATTAAAGATGTAAGATTTTTATTAATGCCTGATGAGGCACAAATACAGTTTTATCTTATTATAATAACCAATTTAAAAATCAAAAACAGAAAAATCCGACTGCAGTCCCGGAAAACAATATACCCTATCTCACTCCTACAACTGAAACGAATGTAATGACACATCATTCGTTGAAATCTGTCAAACGGTTTAGGCTGTAGAGCGTGGGTAGGAATTAGAAATACATACATACATACGCTCGAAAAACATAACCCTCCTGCGGCAGTCGGGTAATAACTTCAAGCTAAGTTTTCAATTAATGTAGTTCCCCAATCATGGGAGTTTTAATTTGCAAGGTAGATGGGGATCTAAAATTTTTTTTAAGTAAACACAGGCTCCTCGAATAGGTATTCAACGGCCGGATATATTTTTAAGGATTCTCGAGAAGATGCGCGAGGGAGGGGTCAAATTGAAAAGTTTCCCTTTTCAGTCCTACTTAACATTTCGGTCTGTCAAATGTACACGTAATCAAATTACCTCTAATCAAATTTACCGAGTAAAAAGCAAAGTATAATTCTGAAATAAATTATGTCATGAAACTTGTAATAGGTACGTAGGTACTTTTGTTTTTCAATTATGCGACTGATAGTGTGCGAAAATGAAGTCCGTTATTAACAAGAAGCTGCGAATAATGTTTTGTCACCTTTAAAGTACTTACCGATGCCTTTGTTTTTTTGCACTTGAAAGTAAACCTATTATCTATTAAATTTAACGCTGACGTTAGATTATATTTCGTATCTGGCTGCACAAACGATTATTACGTTGGCACTAATCCTAATCCTCTAACCTAATCTTAACTAATATTATAAAAGCGAAAGTAACTCTGTCTCTCTGTCACTCTGTTTCTCTGTCCTTCTGTCTGTCTGTTTGTTTCCTCTTAACGGGAAAACCGCTGCACCAATTTAGATGAAATTTGGTAAGAAGATAGTTTGAATATTGAGGAATAACATAGGCTACTTTTTATTCGGGAAAAGTATATAGTTCCCGCGGGATAGCGATAACCGAAATCTATGCGGACGAAGTCGCGGGCAACAACCAGTAACTTAATAAACCAGCCCGAGACTTACAATACTGCCTAATTTGTATTATACAAATTAACATAAAATTGTCTGAATTTTAAAACACGGTGCGCTATTACGTTACGCAACATAATCGTTAATCGACGAAGCACTAAAATGCTTATATGCCATTAAAATTTTAGAGAAATTAATTTAGTTGTTGCTACCACGCAACTAATGTTGATATTCATGATTTTCCATGGTCTCTTTTTTAGCCCTTTCATCTCATCAAAGTACCACGCCATCGCCATGCTAAAAATACTCGTAACGTTTCATAACATAATAACAGCAATAAAATATAACTCTGGCTACAAAGAGATATCACTATTTCATTAGGTTGACATGGATTTAAAACATGTTGTGAGACCCATAAAGTGATGTCAGATTAGCCCGCTGGGCCGTGGACAAGCTTTTCTATATATAATCGTCGAACGAGACAATTCGTAGAAGGCTGGCGACGGCGACGCCTCAGCAGAGCAGCTGCTAATTAAAACGTGCCTGAGAGTAATGTAAATTTCACGGCACTAAAGCACGCCACGGGTGACCAGCCCAATGCCGTCTTCATTACAAACATATTTGATTTTTAAAACGAATTGTACCTTTAGGAACTGGCGTTTCTGGTCTTGGGTTGGTTTACTCGATGTTATAAATCACACTGACCAATATTATAGCACAATAATTGAAGTAAAGAAAGCAATAGTAAAATTAATGAAATGCTACAACATTCTAATGTTCTAGACATCTCATTCAGGAAATGGATGTTCACTAAATTATTTCGTTAAAAATACGTAGCACGATGTTTTTATCGGTCGGATTAAAAGGTTAAAAACTCTAGTGATGTGATAAAAATATCTTTACAGGTAACGCGAGATAGATTGATATATTCAGCACGTGGGCGATAACGATGGACTCTTTTACACGTCGGACTGATGATGAATTAATGACATACGCCGTTCTATATTTTCTGAGTTGAATCGTAGTGCATATATAATAGAAGCATTGTAGATCGCTACCTACCAAAGATAGTGTTTATGGGGTGTAAAATTAGGATAGTATAAGAAGTTTGTTTACTTCAAATAAACAAAATTTTAGATTTTGAACTTGACGATTTAAAGAATCGAGACTCGCGAAATGACGTACTCAAATCAACTATTACAATCGGGACTCTTTGTGGATGCCAAGAAAGCTCGGTGATTATTTACGTGACACTGGATTCCTGGAAACGGAACGTGCGTCTTTGGAGCTTCATTGAAATGCAAGAGGTCCGTTTATTACCTCACAATCAATACCAACCTGCTCTTTTCATTAGCAGGTCACGGAAATCGAAACATGGTCGACGCTAAGGGACATTGATTCGTAGACGTCTACGAGTTTAGTTTAAAATAAAACTTTGATAAACTTGTAAGTTGGTAAACACCGACTTTCACGAGTATCTTGCAGGGCTCGAAGTAAAAGTGAGACTGAGATAATAATACTCTGCTCACATTCTGCTTCCATTAAGAGTAGTGCAATGCTTAATTCCATTGTTTTGTTAATATCCATAACCGACTTGATGCATTTTTACCGGTTTCATCAATATATGAAAGTTGAAACCTAATATTAAGACCGAGGATGAAAATTTCATCAGCATCAACACCATATAGCCGAAAGACATCCATTGCTCTGCTGAACGGCGGCCTCCCCCAAGGTTCATCACTCAGACCGGTCTTGTGCTTTCCGCATCCACCGCGATCCCGCGATCTTTACCAGGTTGTCGCTCCATCTTGTTGGAGGCCTACCAACAGCTCGTCTTCCGGACCGAAGACCCCATTCGGGGTTTTTCTGCTTGATAGAATCAGAAGTGATCATATCCGCTGTAGAACTAAGGTTACCGACATAACCCGAAGAATTGCGAAACTTAAGTGGCAGTGGGCGGGGCTGACTTTGCTCGCAGTACTGGTGGCCGATGGGGTCAGAAGGATGAGAATTTATTTATTTTTATTGAGTACCTACCAATACCGACTGACGAACCCGCACAAAGTGCAGCCCGAAAAACTGTACACGGTTGGAAACGAAATCTGTAACATTTGCTATTAGGATTTGCAGTGATACGCGAGGCGGTCGGTTATTTATTTGGAAGGATTAAACGTGAAGCGAGCGGGAATAGTAGAGCAAGTACAGCTGCCAGTGGTTCCTACTTAAACTTCGCTAAACGGCCAGCTTCACTGAAAGCCTTCTAAACTCAGACTGCATTTTGCGCTCCGCATTTTGTGTGTTGAAATAATGTTTGTTTAAGCAAGGATTACCGACGAAAACTAAAACGACCATCTGTTTTATAGATAGAAGAGAGTTTTAATTACGAACTGGCGTAATTTTTTGCAACTTGGTATTTAATGAAATCATGGTGGTGTGATGAAATCATGGTGAGACGAGATTGTTTTTTGTATTTTTTACTATTGTTTTTTTAATTGAAAGTAAGAATGTACGTAAGTAGTAAGTTTTTTACTCTGAAAACTATTTTAATGTAGATAATCTAACATGATTAGGTAAATCAATGAAAATACAGGTTGTGCCTAAATATTATTATGTATACTTGTATGACTAGGATGAACAGCGAGCGAAAAATATTCACGACATAACAATTTAGTATATATAGAACCAAGTACAAGCGAAGAAGTACCTACTCAGAACATTAAGCCTAACACAAACATGTTTTGCATTTGATATTTCCGCCAAATAAAACGGGATGTTGGAAGCAGTCGTAGGTAGTCTAAACAATGACTGTTGCCTGGAAGCTTGTCAAAAGTTTCCAACAAATCTAGAGAGCAGGAGTTCCGCAGTCCGGATGCCCGGGATTCCGTCCGCGCCGCGAGAGGCGCCGGCCACTGTCATGACGAGACAGGCTATAAATTTACCAACACCCGGCAAACCGTACTCGTAAATACGTATCTCTTGTGCCCTAATAGCAGCCACTTTAACTACCATCTTACAAACGAACGTACTTCAAATAGTTCTATCGCACTTGATTGATGACTCGCTTCAACGTACCTAAAGCAGACGCCGTAACACTCCGAGTGGACGTTACATCTGATATTTAAAGCATGACATTAAAATATGCCCCTGCTCTCAAATTGAATCGAAATTCAAAGAAATAGATTAAAACTTCAATAAACCTTAATTGAATACCCATCAAAATGTCAGGTAGCGATAAGCTTGCTCCCGAACGATCCGTTTGAGAGATGAAAAATGAAACGAGTGTAATCTGCCCTCCGAAGACAGCTGCTGATGGGAGCGGGCGTACCTGGATGTAAATCACTGCGGCTACACCTACCGCGGTCCCAGCACAACCGCAATCAAGATAAGAAGTACCTATTTTTAGAAACGCTTTGACGATATTCGAATTGAGCTAAATTATTTCCTACCTTCTTTTTTATCAACCTAACGCAATAGTCTGTTTAGTTTAAGCTCTATCCTTCTCGTCATTCAGTTTTAAATAATACTAAACTCGGTAACATAAACTGTTGTTCACGGCTCTGCGGCTAAACGAGCTCAAGTAAACAGAAATAGAAGGTACCTAATGCAAAGCAAACAAACAAATGTCTACCATTCGAGTTTATTCACAGAGAACAACGTAGGATCGACTTTTAAAAGCTTTTCGTGTACTTTAGGGTTCCGTACAAGTTGAAGTAGTCTTGTTTATTTTTAGATATTTGATCATGAGTTTCTAATTCATAAGTAATTACTGAAGATCCTTATTGAGAATAAAATAGGAATTTCCTAGAGGTTAAAATGATGTGCAAGTGGAATAGATTTCTTATGGTCATCATGTTTCAATCGAATCTCTGTTCGTAACAGAACCCTAGCCTATCGATCGCGATTTATGATGAGTCTTACAATCGAGTTGTGTTCACCGCCGGATGTCGGGTTCCAATAGAACGAGATAACGTATCGGATTACAATGAATAATAAACGATTGCTGTTGTCTCGGTCGGACGGAAAGTAACCTGCAGTCGGCCGTTGTAATACTCGTTTTATGGGAAGTATCCCATCCAACCTAACCCTAATACAATCAGACCTCTTCTTCAAATTATATAGACAAGGAAACATAAAAGTTATGTAGGGAAAACAGCACTTGACTGTTTTAGACGGAAAATAGGCGGTAAAGCGGTTTCCAAATAGCTGAGTGATGCAATGGACACTTCTAAACATTCGCTTCTTTATTTTTTAAGCGAACAAAGAGCTGTTTTGAACTGCTCCATGGGTTAAGTTTTTTTAATAAACTCACTGAAACATAAATACACAGAAAAATACCAACCCCGGAAATCGAACCCGGATCCTCGACACTCTGGGCTGCCTGCTATGCCCTTACACCAGAATTGGTATTTAAATACCAATTGTATTTGGTTGGTATTTTTCTGGTTTTTTCTGTGTATTCATGTTTCAGTGAGTTTATTAAAAAAACTTAATTGATATTCACGTGAAAACCGACAAAAAAAAATATAAAAAAAAAAACAAAAAGATGTTCCAATTGAGATCATGCTCCATGGGTGTTTAAGGACTTTAACATTCCTTCAAATATGTGTAGGTATAAAAACTTAAGACTGTTTTTTTTATTAGTTAAGATTATCTTCAAAGAGCAGTTGATGCTCAGCATTACAGAAGATATCAAGATTAATTACATTTATATCGTGTATACTTTCTGGCATTTAGGTTTTATTAAAAATCTTTCATATTATATAATAAGCACGTACAAGCGATTAATCCTTTATGAAATAGGGAGCAGCGTGTAATTGAAGTTAATTAAAAAGAGATAATTAATGCTCTTATGATGAAGGAGAATGATGATCCTTTATTAAGCAGGGGGGTTACACGCATGCGCCTTACCAATAAGAACGAAATCCCTATAAACACTAATAATAATAAAAACTCGATAACCAATGAATTAATATTACATTATCTTATTAGATGCTAGCAGAATTGGTCGTAGAATTATTTCGTTTGTTGTATAGATGTGTTATGTTCATGTATGATTTGAATAAGGAACTTTACATTTGTTGCGACGTGTGGCGCAGCCTCCACTGGTTGCTTCCGCTGCCACTTTCATTAAAGATACATTACTCCTTTTATTCTTGTTTACATTGCAAATTCTCTAACAGTCCTTTGTCTCATTTAGCATTTATTTATAGCGTATTCAATTTAAATACCGCTCCTTTCTCGTTTTATCGCCGTAGGAATAGCTCCAGTTGGACCTCGGCTCGGTTTTATTTGTTTTGTCAGTGTTGCTCTTGTTTCGGGTGCTACTGCTGGCGCGGTAAACCAGTTTGCTCAAGGAATTGATGCCTGTTTAGTTTGTACATAAAATCTACAAGGACATGAAACAGTAAAAGACGACCGAGACGCATGCTGAAATTTGGTAATGTTTTTGTTAAATATTAAAATGAATTATGTCAAAATTGTTTTCCTCGATGTTTTTCTTACAAGGTCGGATGGTGAATAAGAATTATCATTTGTTTTGATCTCTTACGTGTTTTCTGTTTACTCAAATTATCTATCAGGGATGTGTTGTTGACGTCTATCACCACCGCATACATTATTAATATCCTCTGTAGGTACATCAAAAATTGCAAGTCAATAAAAAGCTAGCAAAAGAAGGTTAAACAGGATCTTAACCATTGTTCATGTATATTCCAAAGTTAAGCTTCATGCAAGAGTATTCAGCGTCTAGCTAGTACCTACTAATATAAAATACCCTGCAAATATGTGTCGCGCTGGCAGGGACGCCGCAGACTTTTTTGTCGTCTTGGAAAATTAAAAGCTCGGTTCAGCGCAGGGCTAATTAAAACCGTGGCGAGGTACGCCCGTGACGTCACACCAGGGTTGCCATGATACACAAACTTAAAGACACGTTTTTTGCAATTCCGGCGTATAACCCAAGGACTAAGGTTGGCTGGTAGAGATCCCTTAAAGGGACAAGTCCGCCTTTGTACTCGAATTTGATTGTTTGTAACTTGTGTTTTTAACATGTTTTTTGTACAATAAAGTGTTTACTTACTTATAACCTAAACATTAACGGCAACTAGTGCATAAAGTTTTATGAACGTGTCATACACCTCTGCTTTTCACTTCGATTGTGAGGAAATTAAACAACAGTGTCAAAAATAACAAACTGTAATCCTTCATCTTGGAGCCAAAAAATAATAATCAAATCCGAGCTTATCGCAGCCAAATTAACGAAATCGGAACCCCCTCTGACCACTATTTGAATTAAAAATATAAAACTTTCATTGTGGCAAATTGTGTGTGTGGCTGATTAGCCCGATTGCCTTGATGGTCTTAGACGAAGATTTTACTTTATGCTTTAGAGCATAAAAATCGATTCTAATGCATTCTACACCTAGCATAAATACGAACTTTAAGAGCATGAGATGTGAAAAATCATTTACCTATTATTTCAGATATTTTATATCATCGCTGAAGCAACTAGAACAAACTCGTAATATTTCTGAAAATTAAAAGCACTGAATACGTAAAATGCTTCGAAGTGTCCCGTAATTTTGCCAAGCGTGTGGGTCGCCTAGTGTCCCACGGCCGGAGACCCGACACGGCGGCTGTCCGTCCCCGCTGCGTGCCTTTTGCAGTCACCCTACCTCCGACCTACACTACTAATGCGCTTTTCTACACTACGCAAGTTGTAGCATGAAAACAACCCAAGTTCCACTAAGTACTGCCAAACTCATTACAATCTCGGTATATTTTTAATTATTACGAGCTCTGTAACTTCTGCAAACTCATATCGTATTATGGATTCAAAAGTTGTGACGTTTTAATTAAAATTACAACTTGTTTGAGTGTTCGCTCATCGTACGTGTCTCATGCACGTGACATCCATTGTAAGTATTGTAGCTAACTTTATGCGGCTCGTCCTACCGAATGAATAATCTTTTTTTGCAATTAATTCTGTCTGGACTGAGTTTAGAATATCGGTTTCATTTTCGTCTATTATCTAAGTGATCGATATTATCTACTTAAACAAGTGCCTCATTCCACTTTTAATCCCTCTTTTTAAGCACTATTTATACAGAAGAAATAAGATAAGTAATTATTTGATGTCAACTTGGGCTCTACGGCTCTACCAACAAAGTAAAAGACCTACTTACGTACTCCCTGCGTAAAAAGAAAATAAGACCGCTCCAATACGTCAGCAAACATTTATTAAGTTGTAAAACGATACCTGCCGACATTATTCAAGTGGCGTGGTTCAGTTATTGCCGGTAGCTTTTAGCGGGATGCGTCGGATCCCGGCAGGTAATTAATGCGCTGGCGCATTGCTGCAAAAATGTACTGAGGATTAACGCGCGCATTACCGCCGCCTGCTCGCAACACGGGTACACACGAGCTTACTTAATGCGGAGCCGCTCTGATGACAACTAATGTTAAGGTAGGTAGGCGTAATATTGAAATCGCTCTATTTTGCCAAAAGCTGCGAGTTTTTTTGGTTACTTGGTGAAAGGTATTTTATTTAAGTAATCAGGAGATTCAGAAAAGTATACTTAAACTAGAAAATGCGTCCCTAATCTCATTCAAGTTAGTCATGAAGCTTAAATGAGACTGTTCATTGACAACGTTACGCGCCGCTAAACAATATTTGAGAGGAAGTCGCTCTCGAGAGGGCAGTTGGCCTCTTCCAGAAAAGGAAAGTCACGAACTCATCGCGGGGCCATTGCAGAGTCCCAACAAAATAAATATATTTCGCTGATTCGAGACGAAATTTGCAAGTCTGCCAAGAATATTCGTACAAAATCGTTTTCCTATAATTGGAGTACATGTGAATTTGTATTCAGAAGCGCATCCACGCGGCGGATGGTATTTCGCCGTTTCGTGGCAACGTCGTCCTCCATCATGCGTCTCTATGAAGGTAATTTGTACGAATTTGCGTTTATGAACCGACTACATAATTTATCAATAGCTTTTCAATTGACGCTGTTGCGCTTCGCAATAACGTGTCCAAATTTTGGTGACAATGTTTTTATATTCTGACTCTGTGCGATGAAAACAATGTAAACAAAATGATATTTCAACATTTTCTCTAGAAAAATTATAAGTATACAAAATTAAGTTACACTCTTAATCTTTGGAAACATAATGATCCGATTTAATAAAATGAAACGAAAATTCGAAGGCTTTTGCGACGTCGTAAATTATTAAGCGTATCCTCGGGAGGATTTTTCAGTTTGCCGTCTTTTACATATAGACAGGAAGGCCTTTAAAATAAATTGCACCTCTGGGGTTTGTCGAGCTCTGATAGTAATTTACAAATGGGGCGAGACTAAATAATCTTTAGAAAATCAGAGTTTATTTTGGTGTTGGTAAAGGCTAAAGGTGATGTGGATGACCCACGTGACCCTGGCTGCGGGGTGGTTCTGGTGGATGCGGCGGGTAATGAATGCGGCGTGCCTGTGCTGAGCAGAGCTGCTGTTTGCGGTGCCTCGGCGCACTGACACTGAGGCTATCAGCGCCACGCTTGGCTGCCCGCGGGCCTGAGCTTGCGTCCTCGCCTTCTATCCTCTTTGTAAATAATTTCATGCACACATTCCGAGCTGTGTTTGCTTTCAACCATATTAATATGTCTCTGTTGACAATCTACTCGACTTGCAAACAAACTTTTTGGGTATCATTGTTTCTTCTTAGACGATAAGCTTCACTGTGAAGTGTTTCGTGAACAAGACCCATTTTAACATGTTTTCAAAATCATGATTAATAATGTTTTACTAGGTATATTACTTTGAAAATATACTTACTGAAGAAATAATGTTGAAGAATGCATCGCTACACTGGCTGACAGGAAGTCTTATGCTCATTTCACGCTGGTCGCCTTCCCATTTTGTATCGTATGAAAAGTGCTTACTGGGCAGCGAACTATAATTAATGAGATTGATACTCCATTTACCTATTCAAAAATTATTTGGAAGCAACTACATTTCATTCCTATAATACTTTATAATAATAATTATGGTGTCCGCGGTTCGCCGTACATAAGCGCAAAATTGAATTGTATACTCACCTTGCTCAACAATGTGTATCCATCTAAGCTATCAGGCTATCACACTTCTCATTGAATGTATTCTAAGACGATGATTTATATCGTAAGGTGTATCGGCGTAAGGTGGAAAAATCCTTAGTTATTTTCAATGTTACTTACCGTCCAATTTCTAAAATTCAAAGTTATCCATCCACTATCTTTGTACTTAAACGTGACTTGAATAAGAGCATATCCTAAACAAGTTCGGTTCCCTGTAGCCACTTATACCAAATATGGGTAAACAACCCATACAGGAGTGCCTTCCGACATAACGGCGGATTTAAAGCTTTGAAAATCGTGCACCAACCTATAGAGTGCACTAAACCGCCTTATCTACCCTATTCCTTAAGATAGATGGCGACATCTTCCGGAGAATGCATCTTTAAGGAACTTGCAGATAAGATTTTATGTTCTAAATAATACAGGGTGGGTCAATAACGAGGGACGTAGACTATGGTAAAGGCCGATTTGAAGTAAACTGCGTCATTTGCGTGTCTTTTTGTTTTTACTACAATACCTAACTATGTATATTAGTTAATACGTATGTACCTATCTATGTTTAATTTCAATGGCAATTTAGCAAAGTTGATTTAAATATGTAACACATTTCTTAAAATAAGTACCTACCTATTTCAAAATTTTATTATGTCCTGTATACGAGTACAAGTAACACAAAGTACCTACCCACCCACGTAAACTAATTCATAGTATAACTAAACACAGGTAAGCATTTTTGTATACCTACTGAGTGAAGAAAAGTTACCTACACGTTTTGTCTTGTCCACATTCAAAGGATTTCTGGCTTAAAAAAAAAAACTAAAGGCGCTCTGCCTCTAGAATGCGTAAATTGAAATCGGCGACACCTTTACTTAAAGGGGAGAACCCCTTAGCTTGTAGGTACCTAGTTAATAAAAGCTCAATTTCATTTTTTTATAAACACCTAATTTATTTTTCTGGAAAACTAGCAAGAAAAACTTGATACAGAATTAAATAAAATTGATCGTCCACCAGCAGTTACTGAAAGGGCGAAACTTGCTGAGCGAAGTTCGCGGGGCACGTAGTCAGGCCAATAATACAGCTGTCACTGAACTTTCTCCATTCTCTTTAAATGTGTATTGGTGTTAGGTTTGCCTTGTATAAAACTCATTACTTAGTCGAAGTATAAGTCAAGTACTTTGACTAACTTTAACTGCTGCTACTATTGTTTAGGGTTATCTGTTCATTAGAGTTAACTCTAATTAACGCATGGCTGATTTTATACCTTGAATGGAAAATATACCTCACCACTAGGCACTATTTAGCACTTTTAGGTAGTTAGATACTTTAGTAATTAAAGATTTGTCTGTGCTTGCCGTAGTAGATTAAGAATCATTGTAAATAATGATAGGAATGGTCATGTGTGGTGACGAGCAGTGCCAACTCGGCAGGCGGCAGGGGTCGCGACACAATGGGCACCGAACCCGTCGACACCGCAGCGGCAGGTCCACTCCACTGACCTACATCCGCTTTGGCACCGCTCACAATCGCCGCTTCAACTTAATTGTCCCGACACTTCGAGCTTCCTAACGACTGTGCCGCAATCGGCCGATTAAAGGGGCGTTCGGGACCCGCGTCCCGCCGCCGCCACCGGCACTCTTTGCGTCGCACTAGTCGCGTCGCCCGCGTCGGACGTCAACCGCAGTGGAGATGACGTTATGCAAATCGCAGCTTTGTTACCGAAAACAATTTTGCATGGCATAAATAGAGTGGCGCATCGTCGCCGTGTGACGCGGTTAAAGGAGAAAATACGACACAATTTCTGAGTGCCAGGTTACGGACATATCTACATATAATGAAAGAGGGGGATTACAATTTGCCTTTGTGACTGCGTCGTCCAATTTCATTAATCTGGCGCACTCGTGCCGGGGCGGCGCCGCCGCAAGCAACTTGATTAAAAATTCTATTAGTTGAAAGGCACAGACGTCTCCTTAATAGATAAAGTGCGCGTCGCTAGTTGCCTTACCTAGTGCTTATGCTTTTTGATACAGTAGTTACCTACCCTTACTCTAGAAACACACAATGTATAAATTCATTATGCTACGAAACTTGTAGCCAGCAGTCAAAGCGGAATAAGCCAGGTTCAAAATCGTGCCAAAAGCGGCTGCCTCGTGACCCGGGCTCGTATTATCTGACTGTTCCAGACATTCGATAAACGGCACGAGTACGTTAAATGTGGGTATGCACATGTGTTGTGTTAGGCAAGCAATCGTCACCTCTGCCAGGCGAGGTCCTCGTAATAACACCAGGGATCGGCCTGGCCGCGGGATCGGCCATAGCATTATATACATGTATTAGGTATACATACTTTATTACATCGGCTTATTATTAAGTCGTCCAATCTCAAAATAACAGACAGCACGGACTCTTTCTCGTATTAACTTTAAAAACTGAAGATAAAAAGTACTAATGTAACACTCTCAACTCGATATTCCTTGTGAGTGAAAGACTGTAGCTATGAACGCTAATGTTTACTAATTCTTGTATTCGCAAGTAGCAAACCTTTGTAATTTATTGCAGTCCGCTATAAAATATTTTAAACTCGTAATAAGATTCAACATAAACTTAACTAAAAATAAATCAACGTCCAAACTCAAGTTGTTAAAAAGAAAGCAAGTGAATTCTAGTGATTTCGAAGGCCGATATCGGCGTCGGCGTCCACGCGGACAGATTTACGCGTGTGTTGCACCACCACTATCTTAGCTGGCTGTAAGGAAATAGAATCAGGATTTACATCGCTGACCGCTGGTTCCTTATTGTTTGACTTGAGATAACTGGAAATAGAGGGTAAGTTTACTAGCTTCGATATGATTTTAAGGTGCTGACTCTTCATTTAATAAAATAAGTTCACATTTTGTAGGAATAACTCATATTTAAATGGCTATTTTTATTGCTTCTAAAATAAATACAGGACTTTAAACGACGTAAAAAAGACTAGACGGTTAGCGACACGTTTTCCGAATAAAAAGTACATCTAATCTATTTTAATTCTACAATTGAACAAAAACGTATTTGATCATGATCAGATATCATATCAAGTACTTGCGTATGTAGCAACGTTGCCAAATATTTACGTACTCCACGTATTTACAGGACCTAAGCAAACATCCAAACAGTATGTACACGAGATTTTATTGGGCCAAATTATTTTATGACAGTCAATAATAATAATTATTTATTATCCATCTATCTATAGGTACCTACATGGTGCGTTTTAATGAATTTTACATACATAGAGACCATAATAATAAAGCAGAAGAGGATTGAAAAGCTATATCTATACTCGTACTAATTGAAAATAATCTGAGTATATCCTTTAAAAAGTTATTTGTGGTCATAGTACAGGCTTTGCCTAGTTTGGGACTAGGTCAATTGGTGTCAATTTGTCCCATGATATTTATTAATGAAAACAAATCCGAATTCAACGCAGACAAAGTTGCGATCAAAAGCTAATTATTAATAACAATAAATAAAAACATATATCATTAACAAACTGTGGTGTCAAATGATGTGCCACGTATGAGAGTAAGTGAGTAAGTAACTAATAAAATAAGTGCTCTAATTTATTTCATGTGAAAGTGTGTTAGGTACTTATTTTATTACGTAGCGCTCTATCCAAATATACCTATGGATAAACATATAGTAGCTTGTAGTAAAGACGTACTAAAGTAAAAAAAGCACCGGTTGCATGGCAATAAAAAGAAAACGGTGTGGTTTAAAACAGCTGCCGCCTATGCACACTCCAAGTAAAACGTTGGCTAACACCACACTCGCCTTTTTGGAATACTCGGCTATTCCGACTCAACTGACATGCTCGCCGCTACTAGCCTAGCTACCATTGTTGTCTAGTG
The DNA here is from genome assembly GCA_963691665.1 of Clepsis dumicolana. Classification (NCBI taxonomy): domain Eukaryota; kingdom Metazoa; phylum Arthropoda; class Insecta; order Lepidoptera; family Tortricidae; genus Clepsis; species Clepsis dumicolana. The sequence continues at coordinate 8,289,029 of OY829506.1, forward strand.
GCCATTCAAGTGATTCAGCGTTTTTAACTACAATTGGAATTATTGGTTTTATAAACTATTTTCACTTCCACTGGAAAAGATAAGGAACGAGTGCGTTTCATATTGGATAGTTCTTTAGTGTTTAACGCCGTGACGGACTATTAAAGAAGTAAATATAATTAAGAGTGAAGTTTGATTTATTTCAATGAATTTAACTGCCGTAATATTTGGTATTAAGGACCCATTTTTTTAAGGTTCCGTAGTCAACAAGCCTTGGTTCGAAACCTTATAGTTTCAACATGTCCGTCTGTCTGTTTGCGACATAATCTCAGAGACTCTTGGTACTAGCTGTGATTTAGCACGCATATGTAATTCTTGCCGACAAAGTGGTTACAATAAAATTCTGTTTTTTTTTACACTACTTCCCCTACAAATTTAACGAGTTTTGACTATCTTATAAAAATCTCTTACAGAGTAAAAACACCTATGTACTTATTAAAATTATATACGTAAATACTTTTTCGTTAACGGCTACGGCACCCTATCCCGGGCGTGTCCGACACACTCTTGGTCGGTTTTTTATTTGTAGGGTGTTCATGTCACTCTTTGTGATTCCCAATAAAATATTCAGAGTATTTTCCCATTATCACTGTTAATTTATATACATAAAATGAACAACAGCAAAAACTATGTAGGTACTGTCGAGAAAATGCACACTTTAATCTCAAATCAAAATTCAAAACAAAATATAGTTAGAGGAACTGTAACTTCGAGGTCTTTCGCAGCTTTGTTTCGAAAATGTTTGTTTTTATAAATAATATTAATTAAACTTTGCCTTTGCGTTAATAAAGTAAAAATAGAGAGAGCTTAATTTTATTATACTTTTAAACACGAGCTTAATTATTTCCGAAACGTAACTTCACAAAAGTATTAAAATAATTTTAAAACAAGCACCGCACCGCGGTCCGCTCTGTTTTCCGCAAACAGTGGGCTTCGGCAGTTTACTTGTTGCGGTATTTAACCGGCGATGGTATCTGCATAATGCGGTCGTCAGTGCCAGCGTCGCGATACTTCACCTCGTTATTATGGATTAACATTTTAACCACACTTACCCATATTGCCTATTTTAGTATAAATTTATTGCGCTATTTGGCACCATTGATGAACTGATTATACACAAACATCGGATATTTGTTGATATTTAAATTTTGGTGAACCTTATTAATTAGAGATGCGTGCGCTTTAACGTTCGGCACAAATCGTTGTACACATTCGTTAGATATCCAAACAATGACTTCATTAGCGCTGTAATCGCTGCGCTGCGGTATGCGACCGCCGATTGCGGGCAAAGCCGGAGCATAATACATATATAGGCTGTACGTCACGCTACATGCATGCATGGGAACTAGGGAAAGCTAGGAATTTTAGGGTTCTGTATGCAACATAATGGAACCCTTATAGTTTCGCCATGTCCGTCTGACCGCGGCTTAGCTCTGAAGCTCTTAAAAGCTAGAAAGCTGTAATTTGGCATGACAGTACCTAAATTAGTTGAACATCTGGTAATAACTTCTAAAAGTTACTTACAGGGTTCAGAAAAAACGGAACCCTTATAGGATCACTTTGTTATCCGTTTGTCTATCTGTCTGTCTGTCAAGACCCTTTTTCTCTGGAACGCATGGAGGTAACAGGCTGAAATTAATATCAAATATTCAAACCTGCAGTCCTTTGAACCTGTGAAAAAATCAAACCTCTAAGTCAACGCGATCCAAAGATACAATCATTAATAAGGTTGTTTTCATATATACAAATTGCCGTTCCATGAAAACCTAAAGGGTACTCCCAGTCATCCTAGAAACTTGAAATTTGGTATGAAGGTAGCTCTTATAGCACAACCACTCAGAAAATTCTCAAAATCTTAAATATTTATGTCTGTCTGTAGATTTCACAGACCAGTATAAGATGACCCCACCCCACTCTGGGTACATTTTACTTAGGAGCAGGGCTCTGCTAACACTGGACAAATTAAAACACTGGGGAAAAGCGTCAAAATCTTTCTACGGAACCCTCGTGCGCGAGTCCGACTCGCACTTGTCCGGTTTTTGTATTTGCGTTAACCGTATTTGTCTATTTAATAGTGTTGGGACAGTCCACATTATCTTTATAAAGTCATGGGAGTCTGTTCCAGACAGGTATGGGATCATTCGTTTATTGCCGGTCCTTTTACATGTTATAAAATATTCAGTAGCTATGCTAGGTGCAATACTTTATCATTGGCAGTACTTTAAACTCGTTTTAGATTGAATATCATACTAATAACAATAGTTGGCACCTTCAATCTCGATACAACGACAACGTAGCAATAAAGGAGCAGGGTGTCAATTATTGGAAATAACTTGTAGATCATTGGGACTGGGACGTTTTATCCTAGGTGTTCATCTGGACTTGCTCAATTCTTTGCTGAAATATTTACGGTTCATTTGCTCACTTTGTATACGGTATCCGAACTCAAAACTTACAACAGCTCATACAAGTTAGGAGTTTTCATCAAACTTAGTCGACTCCTGTTATTAGTAGCCCAGTTACGTTAACTACTTACACTAGCGAAATTGTTCTAGAGATAGTGTTTATTACCGCAAATGCTATTTCTTATGAACATTGTAAGAGATTCGTAATCTTTAGTCTAGATCTAGAAAACTTAAGCGGGGTTTAATGGGTATTAATTACTTCATATCTACGTTCATTTATTATGTTTCACTTGCTATAAATTCAAAGGTTAAAAAAATCTATAATTTCACTTACTATAACAGTCAAATGCTCTTAACTTATGTTCTGATTTAATGGTAGGTCTTTTTCTTTGTAATTGTAATAATAAAATGTGTAATTATAAAATGCACGTTATACAGGCTGCGTTTTAATGAACCGTCAAGAATTCAGCCCGGGGCTGACTGAGTTTAGGGGTGTCCTATCAGTTTGTCGCCAGTCATTTAGCAAATTTTCGTTTCGCAACCAACGATTGACAAATGCATCATTCCTAAAATTATCTTTACACAACTACTGATTTTGCAAATAATTTATTTTATCGAATAATAATTTAACAAATTTTCATTTTGTATTGTATAATTTGTCAAATAGATTATTTCTTAATGATATCAAATAGTCGACTAACGTTTCACCTACCAACGTTTGGTATATTAGGTACTCTGTTGGTCACAGGTTTAATTTAAAAAAAATCACCGTTACGTTTTAAAGGATTCAGTCTTTTTAAGGACGTTCGGGCGGACAGACAGATGGATGGACAGACAGAGCGAATAGTCTTACAATAGGTTAGGTTAGGTTAGTGTTACGTCAAGGCGCGAAGCGCCTCAAGCGCGCGGTATAGGAGCTCCGCGAAGAGGAGCTCCGTCGACACCGTCCAGAAATTGGGGTTGAGTATAATATTTTTCAACACATTTGCTCGAAAATTTTAGAAGTCCGGCTTAGAAGTCCAATTTAGAAATCAATAAGCAAGGTGCTAAGTATAAAATTACGCAGTTTAAGTATAAATTTAATACCACCCTGCGTTTCGTTACATAGAAAGTAATTTTTATGGAACAGTGTTTACCAATTGACATTTTGCAAAATAACTGATTTTAAAAACAATTTATTTGTGAAATGAACATCTTTAAAATAATAATTGGTCATTCCATATGTTTGTCAAGCGTAAAAGTTTCTAAATGCATATTTGTGGAGTAATTATTTATAAAATGAGCGTTTTTGGCAACAACATATTTGTGAAATAAATAGTATATGAAATGTTGGTTATGAAATGAACTTTTGTTAAACAAGTTTCGGTAAAACATTAGTGAACCGAGTTTAGGTGATCACTCCAGTAAAGTTTTAATTTGGAAAAACAAATAAGAAAAATATAATTTTTCAATACATTCATTGCCGCTGCCGGTTGACAATATATTATACCAGTAATTTTTAAATTTCTACCTTTAAAAAAAAGCTTCACAGGAGTGCTCACTTAGACTTATTTCATCCCTGGCTGACGTCTCGACGGCTTATACATATTGTCAATTAGAGACTTTGTATTTAAAACTTTTAAATGATAAATAGAAAACGAACTTTGGATGAAATGAATAATTATAGCAAACGATTTAGCGATTTTATAGAATTTGAATTTAGGCACATATTTTAATTTTATGACATTTCGTTTTATATGAAATAAGGTACACCCGAAATTATGTGATTGTTTGAGTATGTCTTGGTAGAACTGATATCATTAAAGTGTTTTTTTAATAACCCCAAATTTCGAAATGTATGTTGATTATCAATTTGTTTAAACTACCTACACATTTTTTAACCGACTTCAAAAAAGGAGGAGGTTTTACGTTCCACTGTATGTATTTTATTTTTTATGTATGTACATCGATTACTCCGTCAATTGTAGACCGATTTTGAAAATTCTTTTTTTGTTTGAAAGGGTATACTCCCGAGGTGGTCCCATTGTCACCAAGTCATGATCTGATGATGGGATCCCAGGGAAATCGAGGGCAACCCTCAAATTTTATAGGCACGTACTATGTGTTTCATATATTTTCTAAGGCTATTTAAGTATTTGAGTCTGGTAGTCATCATCTCATGTTGATGAGCTGATGGTGGAAGGTACCTTAACGGTTAGAAGTTGGAGGATAATTCTGAAAATGTTAAATCAACCTAAAATTGTGAAATAAAAATCTTTTAACAAAAAAGTAAAACCGCCTTCAAAAAAAACCTTACAAAAAGAAACCTAAAATAAGCCTAAAAGCTAAAGTTTTATGGCCTAGCACTAAGTAGCAGAAATATGAAGTCGGTGCTTCATTCAAAGAATAGTCCGCTCGCACCGCACCGGCTTCATATTTCTGCTACTTAGTGCTAGGCCATAAAACTTTAGGCTTCAGAGGATTATTTAACTTTTTTTTTGTAAGGTTTTTTTTGAAGGCGGTTCTACTTTTTTGTTAAAAGATGTTTTGTATAATAATTTTAGATTTTTATTGAATCCAACATTTTTTAAGAATTGAAAATCATCAGAGGCTCGAATTCGATATTGTTTTAGTTCTGTGTCATGTTAAGAGTCATGTTAAGATTGTTAAATAAAATCATGTTCATTGTTTTTGTTCGCAGATCACATACGAGAATTTTCATGCGGCAATCTCTTTTACCGCACCCTGTACATGAACGAAGAGCGAAATACGCTTTACGTAGGTGCTATGTAAGTATGTTTCGCACTAAGCAATTTAATTTTTTAATTAAAACATTAAATCGCTCGTGAAAAACTTGCCTTCGTGGGAAAAACAAAATAAAATAAACTTTACAAAGGAAACCTATTCACGACAAAATGTATAAAAAGATTTTACAACGACGTTGTTGTAGTTTTTTCAAAGACGTCACGGGAAATTGTTTTACCTAGTTTTTTAAAATCTTAGTGTGTCTTGGTAATAGAATATTATATTATTTTGTCTAACTACTTAAACATGACCGGCATGCTTCTGAATGGGCAATATTGTTGCACCATTATTCAGGTTAAGTTAACTTATTATGTTGGGTCAAGAACGGTCTGAGTTTGTTTCTACTCTAAGAATCATACAAATGGTAATTGTAAGTTATTAGTAGTCAGTTCTCTAACAACTTGGCTTACAAAATAATAAGTAAAGCCGAGGAAATGGAGTCGGGACATGAAAAGCAAATTATCCGCTATTTCCGTCAAACTACTCTGTCAACCTTTACAGATGTCATTAGAATTTAGTTCAGCTGAACTCAGCTGAACTTTAAAAGTATATGGTGGTGAAAGGCATATTTATGTAATTTAAGATAATTTTCGTGTCGCTGGAAATATACAGATGTTTGGTTGATATGTCCAGTTAGTATGTTAAATTTACTGTTTTCTGACTAAAATCAGAACAAACTGGACCATGTCGATATTTTTTTTTATTTGTTTTATATTTTTTTAGTTTCCATTTTGTTTAATTTTACCGTAAATGGTAAAATTAAACAAAATGGAAACCGTCTGAAGTTAGAAGTATTTAAATATATTTTGATGTATTTTACACAGATAAATAATAAACGAGCAATGCATTTAATCTGGTCCAGTAAAATACTTTAATAAACCACAAAAGCGCCAATAACACTCTCCGTGTAACTACCGAACTGTGAACAAATCCGCTAACTTGAGAGACAACACGAAAACACTATTAATGTTAGTTCTGCTCGCATCTACTTGTTACAATAAGACAATATTTCAACAGCTATAAATAAAGCTAACATTTCACGAAATATCTTTGATAGAGATTATTATTATTAGATAAAATAACCTTTCCACCTTTGCTTTATTACTTTATTAGGCATCCAACCTACGTTGATTGGGAGCACTTCATAAAAATAATCAACAGTTTTGCGAAATTTAGGATCTCAGTTCAATAAAATGATGAAAGAGACACGTTCAGCTACAAGCATGAGACTTGCAATTATAGAGACTGACTTGTTCAGACAAAAAGAGCATGCCGGAATATTCAGCGGTAATTTATGCGGCCCGTTGAACAATTCCATGGAGCGGGTAAAACAAATAAAATGGCCGCATTCTGCGCATATGCTCTGGCGACAAAAACTATTCGCTCCACTCTGTTGCTCCTTGTCCACTCTATTTAGTTGCATGCTGCTTTAAATTTACAAGAACTTTTAAATTATAGAAAGATTTTTAAATAATGTTTTTGTTACAGGGATCGAGTATTCAAATTAAACATGTCTGATATTAGTCAATCCCACTGTGAAGTAAGTATCTCGTCAAAGAATTTGTAAAGTATGAAAGTACTTAACTTTTTTTTGTAATGTAACACGGTCAAATTGAGTTTACATTTTCATCAATTTATATTTGAACACACGCAAAAGCAAGATATACTACGTATTTTCTAGAATACGAAGAAGTTATGTAGACTTGACAGTGCAGTGGTTACACAGAATGTAAAGAAACCCTTCCCAAGTACCGCACTCGCGTCGCAGCGTATCCTCATGCAGACATTTTCCATATTCACCACAAGTGCCATCGCTTTATGAAAGGCAAAGCCCTTCTAAAGCGTTTCTGTTTTTATAATTACGTTAACACTTTAGCTGTAAAACATGTTACGTATTCACATACCGAAGGAGCACTTTATTAAATGGCGCTTTACTTAGTTAATGAGCGTTTATAGCGCTTAATTACTTTTGTAGACGCGAGAAAAGTAATTAAGGGTGCGTTATAAAAGGCTAACTCATAATAGTGACGAAAAAAGTTATTAATGATGCGGTCACTAGTTTTCTGCTGCTCTGAATGGAAGTTGATAAGAAGCGTCTGTACTGTAATTTACTAATGCAATTGAAGTAAAAAAGGCAAAATAGCTCAACGGTTACACCCCTCCAATGCCCCTCAAGCAAAGGGTAATTGGTGGACTCAAATTAAACTGACTCTTGATACACCATTATGTTTAAAATATATTTTGCTCTCGTCAATTTTTTGAGATATTTTGTAAGTTTTTGAGACTATAATATTATTTAGGCTCGCGTAAGACCGCGATCTAATTAGTTGCAATAGAGCGTAGGTTTACTTAGTCTATCCAAATCTTGACCTATTTGGGGATCTTACTCGTAGCAGTATTAAATGTAATGTGACAGTGTCATAATATTTACAGTCTTTTTATGGCCCACTGCTGGCCACAGGCCTCTTCTCAGATCTTCACACACACCATTGAATTTCTTTGCAGGAGTGAGCAGGTTTCCTCACGATGTTTTTCTTCACTGAAAAGAGGAAAAACTACACTGGAAATGTACTTTCGCACATTAATTTCGTAAAACCATCGTAAAACTCACTTGAACTCATACGACCCTCTGCTTGAGAGGCCATAGGTCAAACCACTAGGTTTTTTGCATACGGCTATCTGCATTCTGCATATCAACTCTAATGATTGAGCTATTTCCAGCGAGACGCGTTGATCCTGGAAGCCAGCAACGTGGCGCGGTGTGTGAGCAAGGGCAAGTCGGAGCCGTTCGAATGCCGGAACCACGTGCGGGTTCTGCAGCCGCTGGGAGACGACGAGCGGCTGTATGTGTGCGGCACCAACGCACACAGCCCTAAAGACTGGGTAGTCTATGTAAGTGATATCACTGCATCACTAGGTTCAAATTATAAAACAAATTCCCCCGTCGCGAATGTCTGTCTGCCCGATGAACTCAAAAACTAACGAAAGGATTTTGGTGCGGTTTTCATCATTATTAGCAGTCTTTTTCGGAAGGTATATTTTTAAGCACGCTTAGTGGAATGTGTGTTTGGCATAGTTAAAGTTTACTTGGAGAAGTGTAAAAACTAAATTAATTTGATAAAATATGGTCTAATTTCGACAACTAGGTGATCACTATAGTAGGTACAAGTAACAAGTAGAGTCAGTATTGTAACCTCAGTTCATGCATTTATAGTTCTGGGAGTACGGTGAGACAATACTAAGAAGCTTAGCAAAAAAAGGGTCGAACAAATATAATCGGGGAGACACAAAGTGATAAACACTATAATCGATCAACACGATTTATGTTTTCAATTGAAACCGAATGAATATTTTTGTTTCAGTTAAATTTAACGCACTTACCACGGCATGAGTATGTGCCCGGGGTAGGTTTTGGGGTCGCTAAGTGCCCGTACGACCCAGCTGATAACAGCACAGCGGTGTGGGTCACAGAAGGGAACCTCGGGGGTCTGTCCGCTCTGTACGCGGGCACCAACGCCGAGTTCACTAAAGCGGACCCTGTGATATTCCGCAATGACCTCTTCGACTTCAGGACGGGTCAAAAGAAGTTCAGCTTTAAGAGAACTTTAAAATACGACTCCAAATGGTTGGATAGTAAGTATTGTCCCACACACCCATCATACACAGAATAATAAATGTTCATTCGCATGTACGCATTCGGGTTATTGCGCCCAGTGCCCTAAGCACGACTTGTCGAATCCTGCGTCACGTAAACTCGAATAGTAAACTATAACGAGTTTGTATGACGTTTGGAACAGCGCCCGCCCGTGAGCGTATTTGGAACTAAAATTTAGTATGAGATTTCTCGATCTCGATACGATAACCGTAACGTAACGCAGGATTCGACAAGTCGTGCTTAGAGCTCTGCTAGTAAGTAGGTAAGTAAGTAACGTAAACATTGATTGTCCAAATTTTCGTGTTAAACCTGAAAGTTATTGTTGTACAACATATCTGATAACTGTATTGTGATTATGCCATGTCTAATTCCACTTTAAATTTTTAGAAACCAATTTTGTGGGATCGTTCGACGTGGGAGAGTACGTGCTATTCTTCTTTAGAGAAACGGCCGTGGAGTTTATGAACTGCGGCAAAGCTGTGTATTCGCGCGTAGCCAGGGTGTGCAAACAAGACACTGGGGGCAAGCACATACTCAATCAGAACTGGGTCACTTATTTAAAAGCCAGGCTCAACTGTAGTATCCCTGGAGAGTTCCCGTTCTATTTTGATGAAATACGTAAGTGTTTACAAATTTTGAATTAGGTTATATACAATGTGGAAAATATCCGAAGTGTTTTGCGCATTGTTAACTTCCAAAAATAAGAATCATAATCATATAGTTAACATTTTGGAAGTTGGGAAAATTAGCTATTTTTCCGCGAACACAGTAAAGAGATACCACGTGCAAAGCACGTGCAGCTGCGTTGTTGTCGGTGGCGCGTTGCATGTGCTCAGCGGAGCGGTAAAGACTCAACGGGACATCACAGTACAGTCATGTTGATGGTGCGTCATTTTGGGTTATTTTAATTGGTGGTGGTAACATTCCTGTCGTTGAAATCCATTTTTACGTAGTTAGCGGCGAAAAGAAGCACTCTCGTCTTTAAACCTTCATTAAATTATATTTTTGTTTAACACTGAATTGGAAGAGTAGCGTGATACTTTTTCCTCCGCGATTGCTTAAGGGTCACAGCTCAAACCTACTATAATAATAATAATATTATAATGCTAAAATACTACCCAAGGAACAGCTCGGACATTGAAAGAATGCGCTACGGAAACTACGTCAGTTCTTCTAGGCGTCATTCATTTCGCGTTCTTAAGTTTCTGTGCCCTAAGCACGACTTGTCGAATCCTGCGTCACGTAAAATCGAATAGAAAACTATAATAATGTATGACGTTTGGAACAGCGCCCGCCCGTGAGCGTATTTTCGCGAATAGGAGATTTCTCGATCTCGATACGATAACCGTAACGTAACGCAGGATTCGACAAGTCGTGCTTAGGGCACTGCTCTCAATAACAATAGTAATTGAAAGAAATTAAGTATGACAATAACAAGAGTGTGTTGTGTACAGAAAGTGTATACCAGATGGCCGGCACGCCGCACCGGTTCCACGCGGTGTTCACGACGGGCGCAAGCGACGGCCTTGTGGGCTCTGCCATCTGCACTTACACCATGGATGACATACAGGAAGCTTTCGATGGCCGGTTTAAGGAACAGGTGAGATTAGGTTTGAGCCTTTTAACAATTGGAAATTTAAACGTTACAAATCACTGTGTAATAATTATGGCAACTTAGATACAAACATACCTATACATACAGATAGAGTCAACCCACAATAACTCTGCGATGAATTGACAACAGTATAGATATCTAAAGTTTGTTTATGGCAATACTGATTTATAGTCAAAAACATGTTTTGAACTTTTATGGGATTAAAGAGGTCATCGTTCATTCACCATTAAAATACCTCTAATATTTCGTTTTCTAGATTTTTTTTACTGTACAACGGCAAAACCTAAAACACTGCCAAAATTGTCCTCCAATGGACAGAGCCATATTTTTTTAATAAAACATCAAAAACTTTTGATTAATAGAATAATAAACTGTCGTTATTATTTATAATTAAAGAAATGTCTGAGTGAAATGAAAAAAGTATGACCACAGCGTGATTTTTCTGGGTTGCCTTATGCAGATTTATCGTGGGACGATTATAAATTCCGGGGTGATATTCTGTAATCATATATGGTTATTTATGCTGTTACAGTACTACAGTATTGAAATGTCAAATGTCATATCGGACGTCACAATTTTCTTAATTCTATTCACGAGCATCTCAGTAATAACCGTGGCGAGTAGGTACATCGCGTTTATTGAATCACAAAGAAGTGATAAGTTAATCAACAACTACCGACAGCTAATTGAGTACACTTAACCTTTGTAGGCAGTTTTGCTGAATCATACAGAAACTCTCGAAACTAACGGAAAGCTCCGTGATTGTTGAGATATGTCGAGTGAGGATTAATGCTCAGGAAAATAGTTGTAGGTACTAAAGCGGAAGCGAGTATTCTAGCTAGATTTACTCGAGCACTTGTCTCACAGTTAGTCACAGTTAATCAATTATGATTGACCCTAACTTTGAGACAAGTATTATATATTAGTTGATATCAATACATTCAAAATTCAGTCTAGAGCAGTTGTGAATATTATTAATATATTTTTGACGTTGTAGATAGTAATTCTAATTGAGCGTTTTGTGAAAAAAAACTAGATTTTTATTCGAGCAAAACATAAAACCAGTAATTGGAGCGTGTATCTACAATAGTTGCTCCAGGCTACGTTATACATAATATGACATTTCAAAAGCTATACTTAGTAGATAAGGTATGTATGTATTTAATTTGTAGAGCCATTTGAATTAACAGACTTAGAATTGTGCATAATAAAGTAATAAAAACTTACCTATTTACCCTGTTATTCATAAACCTATTTTAACTTAAAATGCCGTTAAAGTTCGTTTGTCCCTTTTTGTCATATTGACATTTCCGTTAGTAAGAAGAAGATAAAACCTATTTTAGCTAATGGAGGCTTGAGTGACGTTTATGAATAAAGGCATTAGTATTGTTAATGTGTAGCACATGCTTACATACATGTCAGGCTACGTCGAGCTCGGCGTGGCTGCCGGTGCTGCGCGCGCGCGTGCCCGAGCCGCGCCCCGGCACCTGCGTCAACGACACCGAGGCGCTGCCCGACAACGTGCTCAACTTCATCAGGTACAACCCGTCTGACGTCAAAAAAAGACCGTAAAAGCTCTTCCCTTTTTGATGTCCGTGAAAATAATGACTAAATTAAGTAAATAGACTGCCGGATAGCCTAGTGTGGTTAGAGACCCTGACTATGAAGTTTGAAGTCCCGGGTTCGATCCCCTGTCGGGGCAGATGTTCGTGAGCTGAATACGAATGTTTGTTCTCGAGTCTTGGATGTTTAATATATATTTAAGTATGTATTTATCTAGGTACGTATGTTTATCCGTTGTCTAGTACCCATAGTAGGTACAGGCTTTGCCTATTAGTTTGGGACTAGGTCAATTGGTGTCACATTGTCCCATGATATTATTATTATTATTATTATATAGGTACCAAGTAAGTAGATACATAATTTGTAAATCGAGAACAATAGTTAGGTATATGTATACTTTAATCAATGGAAACGTTAAGAGTGCGTTTCCACTGACGCGGTAAGGAGTAGACCGTGATTTGACCGATCACAGTGCTCGCAATCTCCACTCGCGTCAGTTGAAACGATTTAATTGGCCACACCACGGTCCACTTCTCTCCTCTCTATCCAGTTCCGCGACAGTAGCAAATAGTAAAATATTTGGAGGTATAGATTTTTTTCAGTATATGTTTTGAACCAAATTATATTCAGACTAAAGTGTGATTGACACTAATATTATAATCATCGACATCTAATTCTATTTTAATTAGTGCTTCATTAATTCAATTGGTATATTTGAATTGGACAGTGAAATGTTGTATTACCTAGTTATATTTCACAAAATTTTAATCACACTGTCATTTGAACATTTTGTAAACTACCAGTCGTTCATCGGTAAAACAAATGGAATGCTTCAATTAGTGTGGTTGAAGCAAGGGATGACGAAGTAGATAACGACATAAGGTAGATACTTGGCTTGGTGTTGGTGTATCAGTACCCTCTCGCAGAAAATCGGCGTAAAGCAACAGCTCCCCTGTTGCGTTTCGTTCGGTAAGTGAGAGTGCCGGAGGCCCGATCCCCCTCCCCCTACTTTCCTCTATCCCTTTTCCTCCTTAAAGGTCGGCAAAGGACTAGTGACTCTCTTGAGGTTGCTGGTTCTCATGGGTGGCAGTGATGGCTTATCATCAGGTGACCCGCTTGCGCGTTTGTCTCCCTCTTTCAATAAAAAAAAATCATTCCGGAAATTTAAATATGGCGCAAATTATAAACGTCAATCTAATCACACTGATCTTGAATTTAATACTATTAATTAGCCCGTCAGACTAATTTAAGTATTAAAAGCACATTTATTTTTAATCACACCGATGTGCTAGTAGAAATCAATAGCCTCGCCGTACGACTATTAGGTACGCTCCATCTCTGACAAGTAGGCTAAATACTGAGATTGGATTAAATTGAAATATAATTTGCAATTCACATTTTCTGGTTTTATAAGCGGCTAGGACCCTCTTTATTTCTCACTTAAAAGATGATAAAGGTAAATTACGCACCTAATTACCTTTAAGTACTAAAATCGTTCTAAAATCAGTCGCCTTACAATATTTAGCGATTTAGCGCTGTATAAAAAAAAACAATGTAGCCCTTTTATAAAATAATTGCAACCTAGCCCCCAACCTCGAGTTGGCAACACTGAATTAGTGCGATTTCACACCGCACCATCAATTAAAGCACGTGACCCAATTAGTACACGCGCCTCGCGAAACTAATGCGGGGTAAAGGCTTGAGATTACTCCCGGGAGACAGATGGAGCCGCTGCCGAAGATGGTGCGTGGCTAATACGAGGCTATTGATTTGGGGTTGATTTGGTGCGATTGTGTATAAAATGCATTTATACAATGGGAGAATTGCCACTATACTTTTTGTAATCCAATCTAACGCCCTACGTGTATGCGTCTGATCTACTCGAATATAGTGAAATAAACGGATCACTTACGTATGTTAATCTAGTCTGGTCAGGCATGTTTCGGACTAATCCGTAGTTGTTCCAGAGGAAGCACACGCTTCGGTTTATTTCGCTATGATTAAATCTCAATGTAGTTTAATGCAAAAAAAAAACTACTTTAATCTTGATTTCGTTATTCGAAACAGCTAGGGCACTGATTTCCTCACACCGCTTGCCTCGTTATAGTCTATAGACAGTAATTGACTTTCGAGTGTTGTTTTACCTACAGAGGCTCAGGGGATGTGCGAATCTAGGTTACGTTAGATCCTAGCTTATTCATCATGAGTTCTTGTCGGATTAGGGTTGTTTGTGATTGATGGAATTGAATTCGTAAGCGGCGTCGCAAAACTCCGGGAAAAGGTGAAGATAAAAAAGTTGAATAAGAAAATGTCCGAGAAAAAAATACGGTATAGCAAACTGAAACTATTTTCATTATCTCAAAGGGAACGTCATAGTAATTACCTAATTGGTCTTTGCGTGATAATTGCAACTGGAGACGTTGCTCTAATGTCCACTAATGTAATGTGTAGGTAATGTGTTCGAAAAATTCACAGCAACTCATACCAGTTATCTTTATTAGTCTAGCATATTCGTATTTTACCTGATTTATATTCGACGGTCACACCATACGTATTAAGATGAACTGTCTTCAAATCAATATTGAATTTCATTCAACTCGTAGGTACTTTTCCTTCCTACTTTGTTCTACCAGTGACTTTTTTACAGGTCTCATCCCCTGATGGACTCTGCGGTAAGGCACGAAGGAGACGCCCCAGCGTTCTACAAACGAGACTTGGTGCTTACCACGCTTGTGGTGGACAGTCAGTTCGTGGATATGCTGGGGGATGACATCACCTATACAGTGTTCTACGCGGGAACCAGTAAGCATTACTAATACTGTTGTAAAAGGGTCTAATTATCTCGAATAAAACCAATATTCTCTTGAAGTTATTTATAATCTTGTTAGCAAAAATCACAACAATAATAATCAATCTCCCTCCGTTTTCATCAAGTGACTAGGCTTGAGTCGGTCAGGAACTAAGAACTGTTAGGAATGAATTCCCGTCGCGGACCGAAAGGAACTAAATCCTTTCGCACGATTTGAATCGGTCTTCGCTCCTTTAGTTCAGTAGGTAGAGGAGTGGAGTGGATGAATCGCTTGAGCGGAACGGAGCGAGTGAGAGTGACCGAAACCGAGGAGCGAGATAAATAGCGCTCGTTCAAAGTGTCTCTAGAGCAAGTGGGAATGAGATGGACAACTATCATTCCGTTCCGTGTCCTTCACAGATCAAAACAGTTCCAACTCGTTCACTGAACTACTGAACTAAAGGAACTAAAAGTCCGAACCAGTTCCTTTCACCGATTGAACGAGATCGGAGCGCTCCCTTTAAAGACCGAGCAGGCACAACTCTACAAGTGACATTCACTACTCGGTGTGCCATGCGAATCAATCAATATTCACCGCAGGGCATAAAATTGTGATAAGGAATGTGTTACACTAATATATTAAGTATATAATGAACCTTACAGTTGAGAGATGTGAAAACCTTTTCAGGCGTTAGGTAGGTATTTTGATCGAAGGCTAATTTAAAGGAATTTAAAAAAATTGTCAAAGCTTCGAAGCAAGGAGGCCTCTGATGGTAAAATTTTATGTAATTCAGACATAAATTTGTAAGACATTAAATAAATAACATCACTTAAAAATATTTAAAAGAACCAAAATGAAATAAGACTGTTCAGTGAAATACAAAGCACTTATTCTTCAAATTCCACGACGGATTTGACCGAAAATCTGCCAACCTTGGGATATTATAAAACCTAACAAACAATACAATGTTACTTTTAAAGAGCCGATTTGTCATATTTTACATTGTGTAGAATTATCAACAGAACAGTGTTTTATAAACAACCAATGAGGCTTGAGGCAAAAATGTCCGATGCAGTGCAACGTAATGGAAACTGCGGTTGGTTCATTTGCATATAGCCAGGTTCATTTAAAAAGTGGATTTCGTATTAAATAACCTAAATTATGACCCACCTCATCTGAACTGTTCATATTTGCTTGCGGGATTGCGAATATTACGTTTATAAAATTTTACTGCATGCAAAAAGATTTAAATCCTGCTCAGAGATGATCAGTTTCCGATATGCATTTTTTTTTAATATTGAACTCTTTATCCCGCATTTTTTGTAAGCTTTCTCATTACAGCTGTAGGAAAATACGACAGTGTAAAGGAAACTTCTAAAACTTGTCCGAAACTTTTTAAAACTTTCCGAGTAGCCATCACAACACTTCTGGCTCTCTAGTAGATTGTTTTTACAAAAATCAATATACTGCACAGTTTGTTTGTTTTGCTGATAAACCATTGTTTAACCAGGTGAGGGTTCCGTGTACAAGATAGTGCAGTGGGCGGGTGGCGGCTCCCGCGTCGCTGACGTGTGGCGCGCGGCCGGCGACGAGCCGGTGCGCGCGCTCGCGCTGTCCTCGCGAGTGCATGCGCTGTACCTCGCCACAGACAACCGGCTGCGGCAACTACCGCTAAGGGCGTGTGCGCATCGGTAAGGGGAAAACCAGTTCACGAGCTCTTACAGTATACAAATACCTACTAGGCGCCAAATGTCTTATTGCGGGTTATCCTGACACCAGGCTAAGGTAGATGGGACCATTGCTGCACATTTTAATTTATGATAGAGAAATGGTATCATGTCGTTGTCGCCCCCTTATCTCCGAAGCTTGCAGAGAAAAAAAAAACTGAAATTGTTGCACATAATTAGACGTTTCTATAAAGATTAAACGATGTCTCTAAATGGCATTTTTTATAAATCATCAAAAAAGACTCTATCCTACATTGAACGGACTATACCTTCGTAAAGTAGCACAAATATTTTTGAAGGTGGCTGGGAACCCTCTGTGCGCGAGTCCAACTCGCTCATGACCGGTTTTTTTTCATGTAGCTACGACAGTTGCATGAGATGCGTCCTGGACCCATACTGCGGTTGGGACAAAGAAGTTGGTGCGTGTCGTCCTTACACGCCCGGCCTCCTCCATGACGCAACCAACTCCACACCTTCCATATGCGAGGCCAGCGCGCCGCTGAAGACGGTCAGAGCCGGCTACGGTCAAAGCGTCCATCTGGCTGCTTTCTCCAAGACACCGGAGGCTCTGAGAGACCAGTATGTGGTGTGGTACCACCATTCGAGAGAGAAGGGGAGATACAGGATTAGTTTTAAGTGAGTATAATAGTTTCAAGTAAGTTATGAACTAGGTATAGTCAACCGAATAGAAACTTCACGATAGACCGAGGTTAAATCTTTAACAATAAAATTATAAAAAACAGAGGTCCTAATCTGGGGGCACGGTAGTCGGCCATCCTAAAATCTAAACTATCCTAAGAACAGCTTGTCAGAAGATAAAATTCGAACTAACCTAAGAGATAAGAGCGATAAGAGTAGATTCTGTGACAAAATATCGTTTGTTAATTACTAGTCTACATTGAAGAATGTCATAAATAGTTGGGAGCGAGTGCTGCAGACTTCAGAGCGCGGGCTGGTGTTGTTATCCGTGACGGAGACGGACCGCGGGCGGTACGAGTGCTACTACGGGCCCACGCTCGTTGCCTCTTACAACCTGGACATAGACATACACAGGTTTGTAACAGAAACAGTGCTGTGATGAACCCTCTCAGTGAGCGTGCCTACATGGTAATTCTAAACTTAATATTAGGTACTTAATACAACAAACCTGGAAAATTTCGACGTGACACGGTATGTCGAAGGTACTGGATTCGATTCCCTGGCTATGCTACTTTTCTGGTTTTTATGTATTCTTGGTTCACTATGCATTTAGAAATTTCATAGACATTGTTATTATAAATATCTACATACGCCATTGACAACCAAACTACGTTTTTCCACCCGAGAATACCTAAGTGCTGGCTTAAATAAAGCCCGTTTCTTAATAGCGGCGCCAGGATTTGTAAGTATACTTTTTGTGAGTGGTGTAATAACACTCTAACCTGTAATTGTCGAACAAATATCGTCTGGTAAATAACGGATCATTTTCGTATGACATGACGCGCTAACTATAGGTATTATCACTTCCAAGGCTGAATACCTGAGTAAAGAACACGGTATATAAAAATAAGTCAAGGTTGAAATTCTTTTGTCTACTTAGGTACTTAGGTAATTTATCTTTGCTTGTCTAAAAATACAGCATTATTATAAAAAAAAAACAGAATTCCGACTTTTATTAATGAAGTTTTGGTGCCATGCTAAGTAATTTATGTGTTAGAATCATTCATGTGAAATTACTTAAAAACATTACAATGAACTGATTTAGTAAGTACTCCTTCCTGGACATAACAATTAGGTACCTAAAACATTAGCCGCCAATATCGTTGTACATGATTGTAATATATATAATAGTAGCACTATTTGTGTCATTTATGACATAAATACGACTAGACCATATTGTCGTTATTGGGCTCGTGATTAAAATGGTGTTGTGGTTACAAGTGTTAATTGCCTGGTCTTCGTTCTAGGTGTACCCAGCCCAGCAAGTCGCAGGAGTATAAGCAGGTGTACTCGGATTGGTGCCACGAGTTCGAGAAATATAAGAGCGCAATGAAAGCCTGGGAGACACGGCAAATGGTAAGTGAAACATATAAAAAACTTGCATTTTTGTAATGCATCTTACTCACTAATCCTGCCGTGAAGCAACAGTAATCACGGGCACAAGAGGCATTTCAACTTAATCCTCTAGGTTGGTAACGCCTCTGAAACCCCTCCAGTGTTGCGGATGTCTACGAGCAGTGGTGATCACTTACAATCAGGTGACCCACTAGTTTGATTGTCTTCCTATTAAAAAATGCAGTTTATGATTTTCTTATCTACTTTTTGTCATTAATCATTGTGCATCGAAATACCTACATTATCTCTTTGCATAAAACGGCGGACGTCACATTAGCTACGGGTTAAAGTACGGCAGGATCTAGGTTTATGTTTTTTACGAGTAATGTTATTGGTTAGTATTCAGTTAAGTTTCAAGTATTTCCTCTAGTAAAAGAGTCCGTATAGAAAGTGACGAGAATGGACATTGTATCATCACAGCATTAGTCAATCTTCTATAAAAATTAATAGAAAGTGGATCAAAATGCCTTACATTTCAATGTAAAATAAGCAACTCAATAAGTTAGCGACGGTACTAATCCAAACAACGAATCTAAAATCTGTTCCATTTTCAGCAATGTTCCAAAAATGTGAACGCGTCATCGAGCCAGAACAGCCTGGGCAACGAGATCGTGGCGTCGCTGCGGTGATAGAGCACAGATGATTAATGAGCGATTACACCGCCTTGCTGCATAAACTATCCGATATCCCGCCCGGCCCGCGCTGAGAACTCGCAGTCACGGCCAACCCAACTGTTTTGACAAGATGCCATTGATTTAGCTTCATTGATACCAACTATCGTTAAGCTTGAAGCTAAGCAAAAATAAAGTTGCTTTCTTGAGCCAAGCTTTGGATAAAGGCTTATGATGGGTGAACCTTTTGTATCAATTGGGGAGAGCAGTGTAAAGAGGGGCAATCATAAAGAGGATTAAACTTCTGTTAAGAGGGGACGATCTGTTCGAATATATTTTTGCTTTTTCCGGTTTGCTCTCAACGGATGACTGACTTGCTCAACAAAGGAAACGTTTGTTTCCCTTTCTTTGTTGGTGAAGTTAACTCTGCGGTAAATAATTAAAAAGTTTGTGAGTAAAGAAAGAATGCGGTACATTGATCATTGTCGAAAGCGACTGAGTAGTTTAGCTGTATGTAATAGTATTTGAACGAAATCAATATTTTATTTCGCAATCGTTAACGCTGCGCTTTGGCGAAGTAACCAATTACTAGGTACCTATTGTTTATTAGTAGATAAAAGATACCACAATATTACATACGTTTTTTAAGAAAAGATGTGGATTAAAGTTTTGAAAGTACCTAGTAAGAAATAAGAGCAATTTTATAAGGGTAAAAAGAGGAGTGATTTATTAGATAAAACATCAAAGTAAAAAGTTCTGTAAAAAGTTAAATACATTACAAGATTGTACCGTAACGGTACGTTTAATGGTATGGTATGTTTTCTATAATATAAACATAAACTGGTTCATTGTTATGTTTCACGAAAGTAATGTCAAGTGATTTTGTTTGATGTGAGTAATTCGTTTCGTTCAATGTCGTCTCAACAAGTGTAAAATCGTACAAAACGTGAATGTTCAGTCGACTAAAATTGATTAGAAGAAATACTTTAGGCTAGTTATTATTAAATTGATCATAATTTTAAGCTACACTGAGATATTTTTACGAGATTACGGCCACCGCATTATTGAATAATTTCGTACGTGTAAGCTTTGTTTGTTTTAAACCTTCCATTTGCGTAAGTATTGTATTGCCGGATTCAAACTATTATCGTCGACTGAAATACAGAACTAGGGTGTAAGTCAAATATTGTTAAACACGTAAATGAGGGTGTGATTCCACCAATACAAAATGCTGTGATATCAGTTCTTTATGATTGTGCGGTCAGTTGTAAGAGTTTAACTGCGTTTTTTCCCTATGAACAGTTGTGAACCGTTTTTGGGTGGTCCCGAAACTTGATGCTACTGAGATAATTATCGCTCTCATTCATTTATCTTGACGTCTATCTCGCCTCCTCCAGCCATAGACTGTTGTCTATTTTATGGCTATTTAATGGTGCGGAAGTCAGTTTTAAAGGTTTAGATAAGAAATAATTACTGTACGTTTATCGGCTGTATCAGACAAGGCAGCCTGCCTGCATGTCAGCTTTATTACTTCGCACCTAATTTGTCAGTTGAGCTTTGAGGTCTATAGAGTTACTTGCTAAAGTTTTCACAAATAATATTGGTTGGATGCGAGATAAAATTAAATATTTTGACTTAATTTATCATACAGTGGACTTTTTCAATACAATGCATTTAAAAGACGAAGTTAAATTTAGTCTTATGGTTTTATTACAACATTTATATTTAAAATAACGTTACTTTGTACCTAACTATAAGAGAATAAACTACGTTACAGCAAGTTTAATAAAATAATAAGCAATATGAACGCCAACATAGCTCTAAGCATGTAGATATAAATTAAAAGCTTATGAAACCCGATGTTAATGCATAGAGTTGTTTAAGTAATTTAATTTGGTATTTTCGTTAAAATGTCGATTATGTGGTTGCGTGTTAGACCCATCCAGTTACATTACTTACACACGGACATTCTGTTGAGCATGTTACGTAGGTACCTTGCCGTCCGTGGACTCGGATCGGCCTGTTGACGGATAACTTTTAGTTTTGGGCTCGAACTTGGAGGTTGAATCGAATTTAATAGAAATGTTTTTGTTAATTCCAATTGGTTTTAGAATTATCTCGCTAGAATAGTGCCTTGTGAAGCATGCTTACCTACAGAATAAAACTTTAAGGTAATAAATACTATTTACTAATATTTTTGTGTAGGTATTATGAAAATTTGAATGTATAGAATTTATAAACAATTATTGTTCCAGTTAGGTAGTTCGTTCGTTCTCAAACAAAGCAATAACATTGTATGAATATAAGATTTGCCAGTATTAAATTATTATATATTATTTGCAAAGTTGTTGTAAGTATCGATTGTACTTAAAATAAAAAGGGTAATTGTATATTTAAGAGAATGAGCACAAATAATAGACATTCGGTTCAGATTTTGCCACAAATGCTCCTACGAAATCAGTGATGACTTCTCTTTACAGATGATGTATGTATCTACATTGTATATAAATTGTGAAATTTGGTAGAAAATTGCTGTATTGCCGTACGATTATTGTAAAAAATATATGGTTAAGGTACAATGATAAGCGATTGTTTTATAAAAGGAACACAAATAAATTATTTTAGAGCTAACATTTTTCTTATTTGCTGCGATTTTAGAATTCCGTAGGTACATAAAAGACAAAAGATCCTTTTTACAAAGTAATAAGTATACGTCAGCTCTACCTAATAATTGACTCTATATTTTATTTTGAATGTTTAATAATTAAGTACTAAAAATTCAAAGAAAAACAGAAATTATATCTACCTACTTATCTACCCGCGTCTGCATGTAGTAAACTCGTAATTACAATTACAGTGTGTTATGTATGGAGATAGAGTTGTAATGAACAAATTATCTATATGTATATCTCATAAAAAGATAAAAAAACCAAATAATCTGACATTTATTATCAAAAAGTTTTGGTACCTACCTGACTGAGAAGTATTTTTTTCAACGTGTGAAAAATGCGCCTTATGTAGGCCCCTGTTTGGAGCAAGAGGAAGACAATGTGGGCAAAGATTACAGTACGTTAGATAATTTACGTACGTTGCTGGCATGTGGACGAGGCTCTTCCACAGAAGGTTCGCATACCCACTATAAGCCACGAGTTCCCTATCCAAAGATAGTAGCCGTAGAAGCCGTGATAGCCTAGTGGTTTGACGTATGGCCTCTCAAGCACAGGAGACGTGAGTTCGAGCCTCAGCTCTCACCTGTGAGTTTTTAATTATTTTTCTACTCCTATATTATAATCTGTCAATTAAATGGCAAAAAAGTATACAATAATAACTAATGTTATAAGTCTGTTTCAAGTTTTATGCTCTGTGGTAAAAAAAACAGTAACATAATAACCCATACAAATTTCATTAAGTTACGCTTATTGAGTAAAATAATAGCATTTGAAAAAAGAATACTAAGTTCGATTCTGATATCGAGTTTTTTTAAACATGCATGTGCATCGTGATTGGTTGCTTAAACACGAATAAGAACAGCTGTAAGCCAATCATAATTAAGGAGTATTTTTTTAAGCAAAATTCCGTAACTGAGAACACGCTAATATCCTAGCTCTGCTGTGGTCTGTGGTACGGATGCAAATAAAAAAAAAAGAGTCAGCTGGCGAGTTTTACTGATAATGCAAAACGTAGTAAATAAATTCTCTTTGATGCAAAAATTGCACTTAATTAGTTATCGGATTGGTTTCGGTTCAGTAAAAGAAATTCTAAATGAGCGATGAAAATGAGATAGGTACTGTGTAATACCGAAGAAATTAAAATAATGGCGCAAACAGTGACGGAAAATGTGTTGCGGAAAAAGTCCAAAAACTTTATAACAATAACAGACAACTTCGTGAAATGGTGAATTGAAAAAAGTGTTACATCTTTTTCATTATTTAACGTTATTTTTCTCATTGTCATTTAATTAAACGATGTGTTGCTCTGTAAAGTTTTATTTGAATGAGTTATATTCAATGAGAAAACTTTACACTGAACTTAAGGAAAACTTACCTGACGTAAGTAAACAAAGAAACGACATTTACCGTTTTTTACTCACATTGTTAATTCCTATGTAGATCTTTTTGCAATAATCTAAACAAATTAAATTAAGTAAATAAGGTTTAGTCATCGCCATTATCATCATCTCTTTATTTACAATCTTTTTAAAACCTCTAAAACTATTCCGCCTTAGCGGCACTCTGCTTTACCGACCGGGTCGCGGGATTACTTTGGAACTTTAAATTTGAAAATGAAGAAATGTTTTAACTATTTCTTTACAAATATTTCTTATTTCTATAATGAAGTCGTAGAAAAAGTAATGTATGCAACGGTACATAACTGGTCATTATACACTCGTGTGATTTATTATGAAAACTCGCCCTTCGGGCTCGTTTTATAAACATACACACTCATGTATCAAATGACCTTGGTTATGTTACAGTTGCATAAAATACTATTATGTGCCAAGCTATATTTGTGATTTATCATGATGCTTTTCGGTGAAGGAAAACATGGTGTGGAAATCTGGACACTCCTGCGCAGCCATTCAATGATGTGTGTAAAGTTCCCAATCTGTACTGGGCCCGCGTGCGAACTATATAGCCCAAGCCCCTCATTGTGAGAGGAAAGACCTGTGCCCAGCAATGGGGCGTAAATAGGCTGATGATGAGTTCCCATCGATAATTGTGGGACGAAACGGGAACATGAACTATACCGCGGCGCCCACTGGCAGCCCCGGAATGGTGCCCCAGCGCAGCGCATCTCAATGGCATAGGCTACAGGGCGAACCTCGTAGTGGCACTGTGGCCAGAGCAGGATTGGGAGTCCCCGCCCTCTCCTGATGATGACGCCTGAGTTTTTTTGTTGAGGTTCACTCCTCGTAGCCCCATGTCCCGTCACAACACTACAATAACCTTTTCGAGTTGCACCGCCTCGGCTTCAGGCTTAAATGCCCTCCGCCCAATGAGGCTCAGCTTTGCCATTCAGATACTCATCTCAGGTTCGCCGCCGTCAAAAGACATAAAATGAGTTACATAATCGTTGTTGCCCAGGGTCCCCCGTCCCAAGACGTACTCCCCTCCTCCGAATGTTGTTGAGCTCAATGTCGTTGAGCTCAAAGTGAAAAAGCACCTGAATTAAGAATACGCACCTAACAAATCTTGGTAAATATTTTTTCATTTAACCGTTTTTTTTAACAACCGTTATAACAACACCTTGCATTTTTGCAGCATTAATTTTCCCTCCTGGATTAATTTTTTACGCGATTTTAATTGCATTTTTAAATTAAGCTTTTTTAAGCGCTAAAAGAGCAATGAAACTGTAAGAGTATCGTAAAGGCTGTCTTGGATTGGCGAACATCAGGGAATTTAATTACAGGGGGAGCAGAATAATTGGCGACTCGTGGTAATGGCCACACTTTACGGGTAAATTAATAGATTCGCGAAACCCGCTCTGATATTAATTGGCTCAAATCAAACCATTACTGCTGGGTTCTTTCGATTTGATGACGGAAAAATTAGGTAAAGCGCTGGTTTTGGCGTGTAAAAGGCATTGACTTTAACTGCGCAATCAGAGTCGTGCAAGTTGAAAGTAGAGTAAGTGCAAATTTCAAACACAATTACCTACATTATTATTAGTATACATTCTTAAGCTTAAAACATAGCATATCACGGAATCAAACGTGTCGCGTAAGGGTATTACCATACCAATCGATCGATGTTGAGTTACTTTAATTCATACAAATATGAAATAAAAACCGTGGCTCAACATCATTACATAGCACAAGAAATTAGGATGCAGAAGCTAGCAGATGCCGTAGGCGAAATTGGCATGGATCATCATCATTGTTAAGAAAATTAAAATTCAAAGTAAAACGAGAAAAATCTATTATTACATTATAATTATTACATTCTTAAAATGTGGCTGGTTCTGGCCAGGACGTGACAATCGCCTGGAAGTGTTGTTTGCTAGTTTAGTTTGATTCATTTCATTTCGCTTGCCGTACGGGCAGCTGACCGCTGTCGCTTATCAATTATGTCAAAGTGCATAGCAGCGCTGATTTCATTTCGAGAACCGATCGTTTGTGGCAGTAATCCAGCGGGCTAGACAGTCGAGTCGATCAGAGGCGATAATTCTCTACCAAACTGACGGCACGCCGAAGAGATTACTTACAGCTTACAGGCTAATGGGACACTCAAATCACAGCGCGTCAGGACGATACAATGTGCGCTGTTTACTCTGCGTAAGTATGCGATTTAAGATTTTAGTACGGTACCTACTTTTACCATAGGGTTGTTGCAAGAGTGCAACTCACTAGGAGAGTGGGTTGGAAAAGTTTACAGTTGAAAAAAATGCCTACATGTGACATGCCGATTGCCCATAGCTGCATCTAGTCGATATCGCATCGATACTTATACTTACTATGTTTGACATTTACTTGCTTTTTATTTTATTTCTTATTCAATTAATGATATTGTTTTATATTTTTTATTATTTAATCAATGACGATCTTTTCGTGAATGCAGTATAATTATTTTGACATGTCAAATATAATATATGTAATATTCAAATTGAAATAAATTAATCTAATCTAATCTTACATGCATTAGACTTATTAGAGGGAGACATTTCCAAGTTCGTTATTAACCCATATACATGTGCCGTCAGTAAGTAAAGGTTACGTTTGTAGTAATAGATCTGTAATATGAAAGCATATAATTTCATTTTACCCAGCCTCGGAGACGTTATTTCGATTATCCTTTGATTTTCCACCCGAGCTCCGTTCCTAGTGCTCGCATACACCCGCGAGCTCTCGATTTCGTTGCGAGTAATCGAATTAAGGAAAGGGCCAATAGAGTACGACTTAGTTGAGCGATGGAGTGAACGAAGGGTCGTTTTAAACGTCGCGGGTACG
Organism: Clepsis dumicolana; assembly: GCA_963691665.1. Classification (NCBI taxonomy): domain Eukaryota; kingdom Metazoa; phylum Arthropoda; class Insecta; order Lepidoptera; family Tortricidae; genus Clepsis; species Clepsis dumicolana. The sequence continues at coordinate 8,315,257 of OY829506.1, forward strand.
CGAAGCGCATGATCGATCACAAGCGTACGTTAACGCATGTTACGCTTACATTTGAAACAATAATCTTCAAAGGACCACATAACCGTGAGAGCTGCCAAAAATAACAAGACCCAGTATATTAAAATAGGATAAGCCAGCGAATAATACCAGAGCCGTGTTATTGATATAAACGCACAATGACGCAATATTAACCCTCTCTCTGTAAACAGCGAGAGCACAACACCGCCACATGTGTTTCTATTTAAATCTTCTTATTTCGCCTTGTTCGCTGTCCAACGTACCGCATAAATTACCGATTACATTCGTTGAAAGTTTTTTGTGCTAAGACCGCCGACTTAATTTATGACGCAAAAATGTAGAAGCAGAGAAATTCCTTAGCAGCTGTTTCAGGGTTTATTTTCAGCGAGATTATCCTGAATTCGACATGGAAGGGAACTATGTAATCTGTATTAATAGTTGAAGCTCAAGGGCTGTGCCGTCATAATAAAATGCAAATTAGCGAAGATTTAATCTGGCATTAGACCGCTAAGCCCAATAACTGTTAATAATTTGGGGATTCGCTCGGCGAGTTACCCGTTGTCCTTCTATCTTAATTAATGTTATAATTTAAAGCCATATTGCTTAAATAAGGGATTTCAATAAAATGTTAAAACGTCATTGAACAAATCCATAATATGTCTAGGAGCTTAGGGATGCTTTATTGAGATTTTTTTATTTTAGTATCTATATGTATTTGTTCATGAGATTTGGACCAATGTAATTAATGTCATCAAATTCGTCAAAATTGGTAATGTTGCCCGTCATCTCACAGCAATTTCTTGAAGGGGTATTCAGTGCCCTAAGCACGACTTGTCGAATCCTGCGTTACGTTACGGTTATTGTATCGAGATCGAGAAATCTCATACTAAATTTTAGTTCCAAATACGCTCACGGGCGGGCGCTGTTCCAAACGTCATACATTATTATAGTTTTCTATTCGATTTTACGTGACGCAGGATTCGACAAGTCGTGCTTAGGGCACAGTTTCCATTGCTAGGCCTAGCCACGTAGGTATATTCGATATGTGGGTACCTATTCCATCGATTTGTGCTAAGCTTGACTGCGCACCCAATGGAAAAGTGAAACATTTTTAATCCAGGAAACTTGGCTCCACAACACTTAACCTGCTTTTTAATAGGAATTGGTCGGAGCAAGGTGTCGACGCCGCGAATCACTCGTGGCCCATCAAGATAGCTTCTTCTCAATTTAAGGATCTCTGGCGAGCCTTCTGATAAGCCCCAGATTTAGTGTTGAGCGAATTTGTTCGGGTAATTTACTTTTCGAGTTGCGAAGACAATAAAAGTTACTCGGGATTGTACTTCCAGTGTTTTTGTTTTGTTTTTGTCCCTGTTTGTAACGAAGATTCATTTCACAGGTGAAGCGTCAAGAATCCCAGGAATTATAATGTTTTAGGAGGGTTCCAGAGCACGTAGCGCCATTTGAATGCTATAACTAGTACTTGAAAGAAATAGCCTTTAGAGAATAATTCAACTTGAACTGAGCTTTAGGTGGCCCATGAATCATATCTAATTAAATACCTACACGCCAGCCATGAATTGTCTCCGAGCCCGAGGAGTTACAGTCTAATATAAATGACTAATAGGTATAGAGATGTGCAAGAAACTTTATTGAATCGGATAGGAGGTTCATAATAAAATGATTCAACTTATTAATACGCCAGAGTGAAATAGCAATAAAATATATATGCTTGTGTGAGGTAAACTGTCAGAAATCCATCAAAACAAAGGAACAACATCTGTTAATGAAAAATCGGGCATGATATCGAGGGATTGAGACAGACAGAGGTATCGGGTTCCCCCAAATGGTGGGCTCGAAACTATATGTCTACGTCAACATTAAGGATGCGTGTCACGGCGAGTTTGCGGCCGTCACTGCCTGCCTCATCCATCACCCCTTTCCGACCGACCAGCTACACATAAAAACATCTCTGACTCCACTGATAACGATATGATTATGTTTATCATCGGTTGTCATCTGCGAGGCAGTCCGGATGCTAGTCAATTCAACACAGAGTTAATTGATAAAGGAATTTACATAGACTTTTCATGATTTCTATTGCAACAAGTAGGTATGCAGCAGGGTTGTAATGTTATAATAGATACACGTCTTGCTGCCGCTGAGCCGTGCGCTCCCAAAGGAAGGACTACGAATTAGTCGGAAACATCCGGTCTAAACTCGACTTATATACGTGAGTGATCCGTTTATTTCACTATGATTGAATCTCACGGTAGTTTCATGTTAAAATACTATTTTAACGTTAATGTTTGAGTAGGACATGTTTCAAATAATCTAGTAGCCCTTTTCGAAAGAGTTGCGCTATGAGCACCATAAAACCTTCATCACTTTAATAAAACAATCCAAAAATTATGACAAAATTAAGACAAAGGCTCCGGAGAGTGACTTTTTTGTTTTGTCAAATTACCCATTGTTGAGCGCTACCTTTCCTTAAGTGCAGCCCAAAATTTGTATTAACGTTAAACATGGTAATGTTCTGGATTAATTTTTATATCAAGAAATGCTATAGTAAGTAAAATAAAAACCATACTATTTTGTTTTGTTATCTTTTCAATAGCTGCGCCGTAATTGCAAGTCAAAAAATACAAGTGTTCAGAATCTAGTTATTAGAACTACATCAACTAACATTAGTCTTTGAATTTCTTTATTTTTTTTCACATTCCACGTACTTATACAAGTAATTTTAATAAAAAAAACTACGGCGCATGTCACATAAACCTACGTGTTTATTGCTACAGATCCACAGAATCCATCAAATATTTGGCTCGAGTAGTGGTTTGACGCAGCGCTTTTTCTGGCCCCACTGCTGACGAATCGACGTCTCTGAATTGAATTCGGAAATTTATTGGTGGGCATAATAACCGCCTTTGAAATTTGCAAGTTCGTGAGAATGAATTCTGTTCTTATCACCTACGAAATTATAAGGCTTGTGTTTATGGACCGCGCCTTAAACAACTGGTTCAAAGCAGGTTACTTTATGCCAAGTCGGTACCAAATAAGTGAGAAGCTCGCCTGATGATGAGCAATTATCGTTGAATAATCAAGGCCTTAGTATGCTGGCTTTACCCCTTCTGAAATACCAACGCACTCCGTATATCGCAATTCGTTAGAATACGCTACAATACAAGAATTTAATCGCCAACCCCAAATGTGAACAGTTTTCTTTAAGATTTGTGAACGGAACAAAGTTTAAAATGATTCTTTGGCGCCTGTTTTTGAAGAGTCCATTAACAACAAAAGTTGCTTTGTCATTAAGTACTTAATTCTTTACAAAATACCTAGTAAGGGTCTTCCTTTTATTTTTTTTACATAATTTTCATTTTTCAACAAGCGCATTGGAGATTGATAGATACAACCATTATCCTTTGATGATGCTGCGCCCATTTGTACTGCAAGTTAAAGAAAGAAGAAAGTAAATCCACTTTTCGTTTCTTATTAAAGGCCCTTTGGGTTACTTATTCATGTTTCGTTGCAATAACGAGTAATTGAATTACTCGTAGACTTAACTAATTTTAAGGCGCCAAAACAAAATAGAGATCGCTGGAACACGGTAAAAGATAAGCAGTTGGAAAACACCTGACTTCCAACGAAGCATTTTAAAAACTCATTTTGTTTGCTGTTAGACAGTCATATTGCATTTAACAATACCATTAAGCTTAAAAATTGCACTGTGCATATTTAATTTTGATTTGTCAGCAACGGACAAAGTGCTTGAAAGCGTTGAATTTTGTCTGTGTGTGTCAATTTGAGCCAGTGGTTTAGAAGTACTATAAAATAAGTTATGCAGAGCGGTCAGCGAGGCAGCGACACAGTCACGTGATGTTCCGTGCGCTCACACATGGATAACTGCCAATAACCAGTATGTTTTACTCTACCATTAACTACCTATACCACTACCTAAGTCCAGCATACATAACGCTAAAATTGCTTTTATTTTAAAACAGTTTTTACTGTAATGGCTTACATATGAACTCACGAAATGGCAAATACACGGAATTTTAACCTAGGCACTACTTTAAGAATTGTTTTAGAGGTGCTTACACATTTCTACTTGCGTTCTGAATTTAGTTTAGACGGAATAAATCATTTTATCCACGAAAATATTAATCCATCTTAAATGTTGACCTCCGTTTGTATAAATATTACCATTGCAGTTAACTTCTATTTGCAGATGACTTAACAAAAATTACGTAGCCATCTATACAAAACTTGGAAATTTAACGATATCGATCCGCAATAAAATATAGGGTTGGTCGTAAAGAAGCCAACATTTCGAGTGGTGGAGGCGAATGTTAGTCGTAGGTACCGCTTTCCGCAATAAATCAGCCCGAGAGTGTGGGAAAAGAGTTAAAGCGGAAGATGCGGTCCGCGAGTGGGCTTCGACGATACGCTACTGCCCACAACTTATACATTTAAATAAATAACACTCAGCCACATTCGGAAAATACGCTCAGACATCGTTCGCAATAAAAAAACACGCCTGTAAATACCTAAGTATCTCCCCATCAAATGGCGGCGTCACGTACCAAGATACGCTCTTGAACTTTTAACTAATCAGATCCTCCCTCAGCTTTCGTTCTTAGCTAAATATTTTCCAAGTGTTCTCGTCGCTGAGGGTACCAAAATGAGTTATTATTCTGTCCCATGAAAAAATCACTTCGCGGAGTAATGAAAACTCAAGCTGATGCGCTCGAGAGGTACAGCTCCCGTCCGGCGGATATTACGGCAATATATTTCAATTACACATAAGAAAAAGAACAAGTCGTTTGAAGTAGCTGAAAGGCCAGATTACAGTCGTGGAGGAAATAATAAGAAAGACCGCGCTAACGAGATGGGGATGGCAACTTTAAAAAACCGTGTGGGGGAAAAATTCCCCTAAACGTAATTAAATTTATTGAGGAAATGATACACACCTAGGGAGCATGAACTTGTCATTCTTGTATTGATTTAAACTTTCGCGATTTTCACACATTATCATGATACTCGGGACTCAATCGCATAAAAACATATTATATTTAAATTTAAATTTAAATATCTCGACACTTGAGACCATGGACACAACGTCGCGTCCGAAACGTCGAGGTATTTAAATTTAAGTATATATTTTTACGCGATTAACTCCCGAGTATCATGATAATGTTGTCATTCTTGTGTTTGCAAGTTATAACTTAAGTACATTTAATTTCAAGTTACCGGAGGATGCAAAGTGATCTCGAAAATACATTACATATTACCTACACGTACTCCGCTGTCTTACACGTGTGGTCGCGGGTTTAATTTACAGTTTTCAGTTCATACTTACCTAGGTATTTTGTAAATAGAAAATAATTAAAAACATTGTTTACTTAACAATAGACTTTTTAATGTTAATTTATTTTTAATTTATTTATTAAGGCAACAAACAGTCATTAAAGTATATTAAAAAGGAGATCTGAAAGAGATGACTGTGTCAAGGAGGGTATCGGTATCATAATGAAAAATGTAAAAAAATATATCGCCCCTAGCCCCCTTTTATCTCCGAAGCTTGCAGAGAAGAAAAAACACAATGGACGATTAAGTATGTAAAGATTACGCACAGGAAAATGAAAGGATGTCTCTTAAATAGCTCAGTATTTCAGAAATCATCAAAAATTACACTAGTTCTACTATGGGACAAGAAATGGCACTGTTCGTCTGCCCGTCTATCCTACATAGGAATTGACTGTACACACACAAACATATTTTATATTATTAGATGACGGCTCGAAACCTTCGGTGCGACTCAATCTTGACCTTTTTAGGGTTCCATACCTCAAAAGGAAAAAACGGAATAATTTATTGAATCAGGCGTTACTTTGCGGAGGTCCATATTTATGAACTAAAAAACAATTACTTTGCTCACCCGCGACCACTAATGGCAAATAGTTATATCTGTGCGGCAAATGTATGTTTCCATGCAACACCTCCACCTCCACTGCTACACGAATCAACACATGCCACACAGACCCAACTATCACCACCACCACCACTATACTAAACGCTGACGCGTTTCGGCACTCTCCACGAGGCCATTTACGAAGCACAACAACAACCGCTCAACATGCCACCGCTTCCACTACTGACATATGTAAACCATGTACTCACTTAGTTAATGACAAAACCAACGTACCCACTAATATTTTATAAATTCCAAACTACCCTTTTATGTAAGTCCTAAACTACCCTTTTTTAAGAAATGAATTCCAAACTACCATTTTTATTTTTAATCTACGCCAGGTACCCGTTATTTTTAACCGAGTACGGTAAAAAGAGAAGTCATGTTCTCATTATTACTATGACACATTATTAAAATTAGAACCAAGTCGTAACAAAGATGAAGAAACCAAATTAACTTGTTCATTAATAATAGACCCCATGTTGTTGTACCTAATTATTTCCAATTGTTCTAAAACCGAATAGCCGCAAACCCTTATCACAATAATGTAAATTTCGTACGTATCTGAGTCTAACAACGAATGATTCGTTTCTAATAAATGCTTGGCAAAGTTTGATTTCTCTGGATGATCATGCCTATATGACGAGATATGCTCTTTAAATCTAGTATCAAAGCTTCGACCGGTTTGTCCAATGTATACTTGACTACGGTCGCCACAAGTGAGTTTATATACGCCCGACCTGTTCCCTTTATCCACCTTTTCTTTGTTATTACAAAGTCTAGAACGTAAAGAATTAGTAGTCTAAAGGCAACATTGATGTTATTTGATTTTAAAATATTATAAATCTTGTCAGACAACCGGCCAACATAAGTAATACTAGATCTAAATTTGTTAGTAGGCTGAGATGGCAACGCAGAGTAAAGCATGCTATTCACTATCCGTCCCTGCTTATTTTGAACCAGACTATTAACCATTGCTGTACTATAACCATTTGTTGTTGCTATCTGATATATAGTATGTAACTCAGAATCATAATGCTCTTTCGAAAGAGGTACAGTTAGTAGTCTATGTACATAACAATGGAAAGCAGCCAGTTTATGCTGCCATGGGTGAGTAGAATTTGCAGGTATGACAGTATCTGTGTACGTAGGCTTACGGTAAATTTGAAACTGGTGCCTATTATTTACTCTTGTAATAGTTAAATCCAGAAAATTTAATGAACGATTTTCCTCTAATTCTCGTTTGAACTTTATTTTTGGATGTTTGTTATTGAGAGCACTAATAAACAAATCTAGCTGCCTCATACTCCCCTTCCAACATAAAATTAAATCATCAACATACCTATAATAATATACTAAATTGCTGTTCCCCACTATGTATTGTTTTTCAAAGTTATCCATAAAAACGTCAGCCATTAAAGGACTAAGAGGTGACCCCATTGCTAAACCATCACTCTGCAAATAATATTGACCATTAAATCTGAAATAATTTTGTTTCATGCATAAAGTTACTAATTCTATTAACTCACAAACCTCCCCGGATGTAAACGCTTCCTTTCTAAGTGACATCTAAGAATATTTAAGGTTTCACTATATGGTACGTTGGTAAAGAAACTATCCACATCTAAAGAAAGTAATGTTGAGTTTGGCGGTATATTAATGTCCTTTAATTTTATTTACTAAATCTGAACTATTCTTTAAACTATACATTGGCTTAAAAGAAGATTTTTTCCCGAACAATACTATTAACTTCCTTGCTACTTTATACGCTGGAGCACTCACGTATGAAACAACAGGGCGAACAGGAACACCATCCTTGTGAATTTTAGGTAAACCATATAAAATTGGTGCCTGCGGATTCATACGAATCACATTGCTCCTTTTTTGTTCGGTGTCAAAGGTAAATGCAGAATTTTTCAGAAGGTTTTTAAGTCTTTATGAAACGCGGCGGTGGGATCCCTACGTAAATTCAAAAAACCCTCTCCTTGAATGATGTCATTTACTTTATCATTATATTGACCCCTTTCTAAAACAACAATACAATTGCCCTTATCGGCCTTAGAAATTACCAAATCATTGTCATGGACCTTTTGCTGAATAGAACGTAATGAATGCAAGTCACCAACATCCGAAATACCCCCAGTAGAAGTTGTATATTTTAATGAATTAGCAACCAAACCTAGTATCAAAGTCACCGCGATTACAAACAATCGCAACCTCAGAATCTACCGCCAAACCCTCCACTAATTTCTGACTAAATTTAGAGGGTAGGTTATATTTCAAACCTTTTTCCAATAACTGCACTTCACCTTCTACAAATTGGACATTAGTGAGATTTTTAACTCGACGGTAGAAACCGTTACGTTACTTGACTCACTATTATTGTTGTCAAAGAGACTGAGTTCCATTTCGCGTAAGCCTACGCAAATTTATTAGTTTGGGTAACATACTTTTTATGTGCCTGCACCGAAGCAAAATATCTCGCCTTTTGGTCCAAAGTATCAAACTCAATATTATGCAATTTAAATACCAGTTCCGAATGTAGTACTCTAAGATGTAATTTTAAATTATCTCTAACACAAAACCAATGACGAGACTCCTCATTTAACCAAATCTTGCGAGCCTTATTTATTGCTATCGTAGCGGCCCTACTAGTGTTATTGCTATGTAAATTTATATAATTTGGTACAACATTTAAATGCTTACAACGTTGATTAAACCAAATGTTTTGAACAGCTAAACGGTGTTGTTTTGTTAACTTGATATATAAACGTGCCTGTACGGCTACGCTTGCCGATTTTAAATAATTTATTGAATCAGGCGTTACTTTTCGGAGGGTCCATATTTATGAACTAAAAAACAATTACTTTGCTCACCCGCGGGACCACTAATGGCAAATAGTTATATCTGTGCGGCAAATGTATGTTTCCATGCAACACCACCACCTCCACTGCTACACGAATCAACACATGCCACACAGACCCAACTATCACCACCACCACTATACTAAACGCTGACGCGTTTCGGCACTCTCCACGAGGCCATTTACGAAGCACAACAACAACCGCTCAACATGCCACCACTTCCACTACTGACATATGTAAACCATGTACTCAACTTAGTTAATGACAAAACAACGTACCCACTAATATTTTATAAATTCCAAACTACCCTTTTATGTAAGTCCTAAACTACCTTTTTTAAGAAATGAATTCCAAACTACCATTTTTATTTTTAATCTACGCCAGGTACCCCGTTATTTTTAACCGAGTACGGTAAAAAGAGAAGTCATGTTCTCATTATTACTATGACACATTATTAAAATTAGAACCAAGTCGTAACAAAGGCGAAGAAACCAAATTAACTTGTTCATTAATAATAGACCCCATGTTGTTGTACCTAATTATTTCCAATTGTTCTAAAACCGATAGCCGCAAACCTTATCACAGTAATGTAAAATTTCGTACGTATCTGAGTCTAACAACGAATGATTCGTTTCTAATAAATGCTTGGCAAAGTTTGATTTCTCTGGATGATCATGCCTATATGACGAGATATGCTCTTTAAATCTAGTATCAAAGCTTCGACCGGTTTGTCAATGTATACTTGACTACAGTCGCCACAAGTGAGTTTATATACGCCCGACCTGTTCCCTTTATCCACCTTTC